>JAQZBX010091947.1:0-12333 GCA_029593785.1 Cabassous unicinctus
AAAAAAAAAAAACATTTGAAAGCCATATGAGTTTTTTTCAAGAGACTCTTTTAACCCTTTGCTCATATAATTTTAATTTTAAGCTCTTTGTGCCATCATCCTTATTTATTTCTGTCTGTTGACTGTTTGGTCAGTGGCTTAGCAGTTCTCCCTTGTCATTTTTTACTGCTTGTTTTACTGGAGTCACAGTTTCTCTTTGTAGTTAGGTTTGCATTATTATTTTAATTTCATTTTTAATATTCTTTATTCTACTATAAGCTCCTTGAGATATAGTGTCCCTCCTACAGGGTTGGCAAGTAATAAAACTTTTTAAAAATGCTTGTTGAATGAATAAATTCATCAGGAATCTTTTAGTTCCTGTTCTTGTCCTCCGCTCCCTAAATTTCAGGGCTACAAATAAGATAACCATTATTATTATTTTTATTTTTCTAAGATAGCCATTAGAGAAAAGTCATTGTCATCACTATTGTTTAGTCAAAGGTTGGGAACTGCCCATGGGAAGGGTGACCTTGGTGCAAATGGCGGCTATATTGGAAATGAAGCAGTGGATTTCAGTGTGCAGTACCTGGGTCCCTTGGTCAGTTAAGCTTTCAATAGTTAGAGAATTCATTCTCGTGGCTGCCACAATTTTTGTTCCTTGTTTATGTTTGTTACAAAACTCCATCAGTGTCCTTTTTTGTTGTTGAATTTAAAAGTTGGTAATTAAATATCAAGCACTCTAAAACAGTGTCCTTTTCTATTTTCTCATTTTTCACCTACCCTCTCATCTTCCCATACTTAACCAATGGGTGTTTATTGCTCAGTAAGTAGGACTGGGATGAATTCTGAGGTGATATTTATCTACATATATTTGGCCTGTCAGAGCTGTTTGTGCTCTAAGGGGTAATAATCCAGGAGGATGCCAAAAATTTTAACAGTAGTTAAAGAAGTATGAATAGGTGTGTGTGTGTGTGTGTGTTTGTGTGTGTGTGTGTGTGTGTAAAATTCAGTATCAGTTATTGCTAATGTTGGTGGCTAGATCTGGGATAGTAAAATTATAACTTGCTTTTCAGCAGTTATATAGTTAAAGAGGGCTATTTAGGAAACAACTCAGGTACAAAATACATATTACTTTAACTCTGTTTCTTCAGTCTGTATTGTCAAGCTGCCAGTATGTCACCAACTGTCATTTGGTCAAAAAAGAAGGAAAAAAACTTCCTTGGCTCAAATACTTTAATCCCAGTCTTAATTAAGCTTCAGTAAATAAAAGTTGGCCCTAAAACTTTGAAAGAATGATATAGTATGATATACCAATACTATAAATCACAGTCCTCTGGAATATGATGAGGCAGAGTCTGTGAACTTCCTGAAATTCTATTTCAAATTTTGTGTGTATTGGATAGAATGGACAGGTAGAGGGTCCATGGTTTTTGTTAGGTTCTCAAATATTCCAAAAATGACTAAGGAGTATGTATTAGTCAGGGTTCCCTAGGGAAACAGAACTGACAGGTGATATCTGTAAATAGTATGAGATTTTATAAAATTGTCTCTCATGATCGTGGGGATGCACAAGTCCAAATTCCATAGGTCAGGCTGTAAGCCAGGAGCTCAGGTGAAGGAAGGTCCTTGTTGAATTCTCCAGGAGATGCTCGTCATCTGATGCTTTTTGGAGAAATGTTTGGTTCAGAGCTGGGATAGGGAAGATACAAGATGGTCCTGGAACATCTTGTACCAGAAACCTAAGAAGCCTTCAGAAAAGGATGTGGGCATGTCAAAAGGACACAGGAACCAACCCGAATGAGCTTCTAATGGCCAAAGCTGGAATGAAATATGGTAGCATTGTATTATAACAAATAGAGCAAATATTTGTGAGTCTTTGGTTATAAGAATTAATAAATGGGAGCGGATGTAGCTCAAGCATTTGGGTGCCTGCCCTCCCACATGGGAGGTGCCGGGTTCGGTTCCCAGTGCCTCCTGAAGAAAAAGCAGACAGTGAGCAGACAATGCACACAAACAACGAGCAAAAACAGCGAGAAAACAGACAAGGGAACCATCTTGGCAAGGGAGGAATAAAAAACATTTTTAAAAAATCCTTTAAAAAAATAATGCATGAATAAATGTGTGGGACAGAAGGGAAAAATCTTCCTTACACAAGAATTCCAATTATTAAGTATAAAAGGAATGAGAGCAACACAAAATTACCATTAGGCAAGTACCCCACAGTGATAATTGTTTTAAATTTTTTTTTTTAATCAAACAATATGTTACACAATATATTTGGAAGGAAGAAATAGTAAATAGAGGAAGAGGGCACACTTTCCAGTTCATTTTGTAGGGTCAGCATTATCCTGGATATTGAAATCAGATCCCTAGTGAACATAGACATGTCTTTTATGAATATGTACATAAGAATTCTCGATAAAAAATTAGCAAATCAAATATATATATATATAAAATAACACTTATGTAAGCAAATGCACATATATGCATATGTATTTATATATCACTTTACAAATATTGGTATGTATTGTGAAAAATTTTGATTTTTACCAACTAAAAAAAAAAATCATGCAGAAATTACAGACATCTCATAAGCCCCCACTCATTCACACAAAGAGTGTGGAGTTTTGTTTATCATTTCTTCCTTAAATATTTGCTAGAATAAAATGTTAAAAAAAAAAAAATTAGCAAATCAAATCCAGGAACTTATAAAAAGAATAACATATCCTGACCAAGTGGGCTTTATTCCAGGAATTCAAGATTGATTTCACATTCAAAAATCAATGTAATTAGCTGCTTTAACAGAATAAAGAAGGAAATTCATATGATCATCTTAATAGACACAGAAAAAGCATCTTAACAAAATATAATCCATGGTAGCCCAGGAAACTAAAAGTGTAAGTACTATCCCTGCTAAAAGATGACAGCTAACATGATACTTTAATGGTGAAAGCTTTCTCCCTAAGATCAAGTACAAAGCAACATTATACTAGAGATCCTAGCTACTATAATAAGGCAAGAGAAAGAAATGTTTAGAGGTTTGAAAGAAAGATGTAAAAGTGCCTTTATTGCAGATGACATTATTATATACAGTGAAAATCCTATGCAATCTACCCCCCCCATAAACAGGCAACTAGAATTAGTAAGTGAATATAAAAGTCAGTTGTCTTTCTATATTTAGCAACAAACAGTTGGAAATGAAACATTTAAAAATATATACAAAAATAAATATATATATATACAGATACCAAAAATACCATTGATTGTACACTTTGGGTGAGTTGTATGCTTTATTAATATATACCAGTAAAACTGATTCATTTATATATATACACAGACACACAATAGCATCCAAAAATGAAAATGAAATAGGCATAAATTTAACAAACTATGTGTGAGACATGGACACCGAACACTACAGAACGTTACTAGAGAACTTAATGAAGACCCAAATAAATGGAGAGCAGTATACCATGTTCATGGATAAGTCACTCCGCTCAAAACCCTCCCTATGTTTCTTAAACATGCCAAGCATATTTGCACCTCAGGCCCTTTGCATTTGCCAATTCTTTCTGCCTGTAACACTCTCCCCACATATTCACATGACTTTTTCCATCACCAACTTGAGATCTTTGTTCAAACATCTTTCAGTGAGACGTTCCCTGGCTGCCTTGTATAAAATAGCTACCCCTCCCATTCTTTTTCATGTTATTTATCACTACTGACTTTGATGGTGGTGGTGGTGGTGAGGGGACGTCCCTGTGTGGAATGGACATGTCTACAGCAGAAGGACTTTGCTTAGTTCAATATTGAGTATGGTTTATTCTGGTGGAACACATTACTGCAAAGTAAATTAGCTCACAGACTATTAAACAAGAGAATGATATCAGAATAATGACAGTGTGTTGAGTCTTAGGTCCTTCCTCCCAGCATATTATGTTTTGTGCCACCAAGTATACACTACTGCATCTAATCAGAATATGCCTCAGAGGAATACAGAAATATACATGTATAAATTCTTCTCCCATTCCTGCCCTTGGCAGAGTTTGCCAAGGAAAGTTTTTGGGGTTCTGTGCAATCTTTGTATATTTTGCCCCTGTCTTCATAATTCTGCAGTTTCAGAATTACCCCTTTTCCTATACCTCTTTTCATCACGCTACCTTCATCTTTTTTAAGGACAAAATTCTGTATTTACTATAGTTGTTTATTAAGACCTTAACATGTCTTTTTCAATACTGGTAGTATTTTCAGTGCCCTGAACAAAATTGCATTTAAGTGTTCTGCCCCAACCCTAATTTTTCTCATAAGCCTGGTTATTTATTTATTTATTTATTTTTTACCGGGAGGTCCCAGGAATCGAACCCGGGTCCCTCCATATGGGAGACAGACGCCCAACCATTTGAGACCCTGGTTATTTTTACTGTGTGGTTTTTGCAGAACACAGGTTTTTTTGGGGGCAGGGGGGGAATATGTATTACATTTTACTAGAAATGCTTGTATTATCATCCCTCAACTATATCTTAGTATGTAGTTGCCAAAAGTTGAATTTGGCTTTGGTTTTGTCATCAGGAATTTTTCATTTCCAAGGACATTCTCCCTTTTAGGCATTGCATAAATTAAAATCAGTGGAGTTATGAAATTTAATGTAGGCTAAGTGCATTCATGGTCTAAAACCAGACATGGATTTGAGTCCTGGTTCTGCCACCTATTAGCCCTGTGACCTTAAGTAAATTACCTCAAATATTCTCTTCTATAAAATGGGTATATTCATTTATCTCAGAGGATTTTTGTGAGTATTAAGTGAGAAAGTGCATGGGAAATGCTTAGTGCAATTAGTAACAATTTGGTGAATGTTATTAGTGTTCCTGCTACTGATTTTTATTTTATTCCTTATTTGTAGAATGGAAATAATAGTATGAACTATAATTGTTCTGAGGATTTAATGAATTATTTCATGCAAAGGGCTTGGAACAGTGCTAGGCATGTTGTAACTTCTCATAGTGTTAACTAAGCTATTGTTAATTATATGAAAGGATCTTTAGAGGGAACTTTTTTCACATTCTTCATATAGCTCTGCTAAAGCTTGCTTTTCCATATTGGAAACTGATTCTCATAGTGGGTAAAAGTTGTAGTTACTCCTGTTGCCACTTGATGGTGCCTCTGTAACATCATTAAGGCAAATGGTGTTGCTTGGTACTATTTCTCTCTATCCTGAGCAGCTGAAAATTGTTGAATGAATTAGACTCTGGTAAATTGAAATACTTTTGGGCTGAGGTCCCAGGAATCTGTAAAAGGTGGGAATTTCCTCTAGTGTGTTTTTATATAAGCAAAACCTAAAAAAGATCACTGGATGGATCAAACCCTATAATTGCTCTAGTCTGTGGTAATTGAGCACATGATAGTGCTGGAGGAGACTTTAAGTATTCCTCCTGGCAGAATCTTAAAGGGGGGTAGGTTTTTGTAGCTTCTCTTGGCAGCTGAGCTGTTGATCATGTTCTCCTTCCTAATTTGATCAAAAGCTTTTCTGTTCTATCTTAATTACAAGTTTTTCCAAGCTTAGGAGTGTATGTTTGGGAGTATGGAAGGTGCATTCTGGAGTGATAAAGGTACTCACTTGGAAAATGTACAGAGCTATAAAAGTTGTTAGAATGTAACCCAAGGAGGAAGACCAGAGGGAATGAGACTGGAGAGGTGGGTTAGGGTTATGCTAAGAAATATTCATAATGATGATCAATTTGAGGTATTTAGTAGAGAGAATATATATATATTTGTGAGTGTACCCCCTCCTCTGTTAACCTAATTTTAATTTTTATTAACGTAATAGGTAAATAATTTTAAAAGTCAGCTAATACTACAAGGTCAGTAGCAGCAGCAGCAGCCGCTGCCGCCGCCGCTGCCGCCGCAGCAGCAGTCACTATAACAAATTCTTGCCCTTTCCACACCGGTGGGTTGGTTACCTTTCCCAAACATTTTTTGTCCTTTTTTTCTGTTATTCAGCTCCTTATTCCCTAGTCATATGCTTTTTACCTTTTAAAAAAATTAATTTTAGAAGTACTCACTTGTGGAAGATGAGCATTTAATACTCTTAAACCATGAGACATTCCTAGCTCCTCTCCCTTCATCTTTTCAAATAGTTACAGCACTTGCTTTTGTTAACTGCTAAACCAAGTATTGTACTATAATTGCATTTCCTTTCTTGGACAATTCTTATTCTTAATTTACACTTCCTTCATTGTTACATTTGTCTAGATTTCAAGGCACCATCCCTACTTTATCCCAGCTATACAATAAAATGGTCAGACTCCTCTGAATTCTGTTTTCCATACACATTCTATTAATACCACTCCCAACCCCACCCCATTTTTCCCTCCTCTCCCCTAGAGACTCCCTCTTGGAACTTTCTTCTCATTCTGTTTTGAACTGGTTGCTTCTAGGCCAGTTTGCCCTTTACCTCACTCTCTTAGAGCCTATGTTTGCTTGATTTCATTCCTTCCTCTTTCTTGGTTTGATGAATCAATCTCCTAGTGGCTGTCTTGGGCTACATGGAGCTAAAGATTTTGAGTCTTTCATGATTGGAAATGCCTTTATTTTACTCTCTGATTCGCTACATGAGTGTAGGTTGAAACCACTTTTAAAAAGACATTGGGAGCAGATGTGGCTCAAGCAATTGAACACCCGTCTCCCACATGGGAGGTCCCAGGTTTGATTCCTGGTGCCTCCTGAAAAAAACAAAAACAAACAACAAGCAAAACAAATGATAAAACCAACGCAGGGAAGCCAGTGTGGCTCTGTGGTTGAGTGCCATCTTCCCGCATAGGAGGTCGTGGGTTTCCCAGCCCTGGTACATTGCCTTTTTTTTTTTTTTTCTACTGGATTCTGGTGTTGCTATTAAAAAGTCTGAGGAGTTGATAGTTGTTTTTCGTGATTGTGTAATGTGGTCTCATTTGTTTCTCTGCAAACTGTTTTAATACTCTCTTTATCCTGCTGTTCTGAAATTTCATGATGTATCTTGGTATGGATCTTATGTTTTTCATTATGCTTGGTAAGTGATGGATCTTTCAGTCTAAAAATTGATTCCACCCATTTGCCTATTAATAGTTCCTATTCACCTTCCTTGCTTATCTTAACATTTCTGAAATTCCTATATATATTTACTTAATTTTGCCCTGGAAGCAGATTTTTTTTTTTTCTGGGTGATTCTTTCACTAAAGCTGTAGTCCTTTCTAGGTTTTAGGTAGAGGTCTTGGTTCCAGCATTTTGCCCGTAAAGCCCAGGGCCTTTCCTTTTGTCTCCAGTATGGCTGTTATAACTCAGGCCCTTTGGTTATGAAGAATCATATCACATCCTCTGTCCCTATCCCCAAGGGGTAACTAAAGCCTGTTTATCTGCTCTGGTTTTCAATATCCTCTTTGTTTTGGTGCATAAGCATTTCTCTTAGTTTCTTGAAAGTATATCTGATATATTCTTTGTAATATTTTTAGGTGATTTGTAGTGGAATAAATTTCAGTGTATTGAGTCGACTCTTTTGTCAGGATTGGACAATTAAATGTCTCTGCAGCTTTACTAAATATTTCTTTTTCTAAATAGAAATATTAGACTCTTCCCCTTTGCATTTTGCTCTTTGTTTATTCAGTTTATTGCCCTCTAGACAAACAGGCTGTTATCATTTATCATAAGATGATGCAGTAAGTCATATAGCAGCTTCAGAATTCTCGTATAGAAAGGGTAAGGCTGCATGTCAGAACTTGCAGTATAATTAGGGAGTTTGGAGTCCCTGCCATAATGTCCTGAGTCCTCTAGGAGTGCTTAATTTGTTGCCTATGCCTTTATCTGGATGGACTTTTTGTTCTGAAGGTTCCTTTCTCTAGTAACTTTTTCCACTTTGCCAAATAAGCCATGTGGGGGGTGGGGTGGGGAGCGGGACCACTTTTAAAGACTTGGCGCTTCTGATCTTTTTCACACATTTTAGCAGTTACAGACTTTATGCATATTCTTTTGATATTTTCTCCCTTTGAAACATAAAACAAATGCTTGGATTTTGTTGGTTTTATTTCCTAATGGAAACTTATAAATTTCCCTCTGAACATTTCTTTACCTGCATCCCACAAATTTTGATGTTTTCATATTCCTTCAGTTCACTTTTTTCTAATTTTCATAGGGATTTCTCCAGATGTCTTTCTGTTACTGATTTCCAGTTTTTGTTGCAGTCAGAGAACATGCTTTGCAATTTCAGTACTCTTTATTGAGAAAGAGGTGTTAAAATCTCCAGTTACAATTAATTGTGGATTTGTCTATTTCTCCTTGCAGTTCTGTTAACTTTTGCTTCATTTATGTTGAAGCTGTACGTTATTAGATACATAAATTATTCTTAAATTTAATATCTTTAGTGCTTTTATGTTTTCTTTATGAACTGATCCTTTTATGAAATGTCCTTTTTTATCCCTGAAAATATTCTTTTGCTCTGCAATCTAATGAAGCCTGTATTTTTCCTATAGGAAATGTCTTTTTATTCTTAAAGATATTTAACATTTTACTTTTTTATTTTCTAATTTGTAGAAACTCTCTATAACCGTTCCTCATGCCAACCTAGATCTTATATTCAGGCTTAAAATTGGATATTTGCTCAGAATTATACATTTACTGAAGATACGTAGACAAGTTTTTAAAATGTAAGCATTTTTTTACTCCAGTGAATTTAAAAATAGCAACCACAGAACCCCAGTTACAGTTTACTTTTTTTCTATGTTGTAGGAATAGACTTTAAGATCAAAACAGTTGAATTACAAGGAAAGAAGATCAAGCTACAGATATGGTAAGTGATACTGATTTACTTACTTTTTATAATGAAATGCCAGGTTCCTGAAGGTTTGGCATTGAAATTCTTCCTTGTCACCTGTTTAGATTCTGTGAGACTTGGCTTAAGAAAAATCAGGTGGCCTTCTTTCATTGAAGTAAAAAAAAAAAATTATTGCCATGGACTTGGACTGATTATTTTACCTCTTCCACTTACCATGTGAACTTGGGCAAGTTACATGCCCTCTGTGAGCCTCTTACATCTTCATACATAAAAAGGAGGTGTACCACCTATCTCAAAAGATTGTTAGAAGGATTATATGAAGTAATGTGTGTGAAGCCTCTCACACAATGCTTTGCCATAAAACATCCAAAATAAAAAGTTAATATAATCCTTTCATTGCTTTGAGAGTCTTAAGCTAAAATATTTGTATTCTTTAATGTGTTTAATAACTTTTTACAGGTATCATTTTCATTAGTTTGTATAGGGCTTTCCTGCATAGGAGTACAATAAAATTCCTTAAATTTATATTCAAGTCTGAATCATAGACTATTTAGAATCATGGCAATAATTTTCTTGAATATTATGTGTTTTACATGTATTACGTTTATTAAATACTTATAATGACTCTATGAAGTATGTGTTACTCCTTTTTTAAAATAACTTTATGGAGATATAACTGAAATATAAACTGCACATATTTAAAGTGTACAACTTAAGTTTTCACGTATGTATAATCCATGAAACTTGACCACAATCAAGGAAATGAACATATCTATCACCCTTAAAATTTCCTCAACCTCATCCCTTTGTAATCCCTCCTTCCTCTCTACCTTTGGTCCCAGGCAACCACTGATCTGCTTTCTGTCACTTTAGTTTCCATTTCTCCATACTTTATATTAATGGAATCATAAAGTTCTTTTTCTTTCTCTTTTTTTTGGGGGCAGTGGTGGTGAAGTGAGGTGGCTGGGTCTGGCTTCTTTTACTCAGCATAATTATTTTGAAAGTTGTCAGTGATTTTATGTGTGTCAGTAACTCATTAGTTCTTATTGCTGAGTGGTGTTCCATTGTTGGTGATATCACTGTTTACCTATTCACCTTGTGATGGGCATTTCGGTTGTTTCTAGTTTGGGGCTATTACTAATAAAGTTGCTATGAACTTTCCTGTACAAATCTTTGTATGGGCATATGTTTTCTTTTCTCTTGCATTATCCCTACTTTATAACAGAGGCACTTTGAAATGATTTAACCAAGGTCTCACAGCTAAGTGGCAGAGGTGGGATGTGAACATGTTCACAGTAGGTTCCAGAGTGGCATTCTTAAGTGCTATACTGCTTCCAGTTCCTATCGTTTTCCTCATTGCCAATCAACAATTGTGATACATCTGAATTTACATTATCTTGGATTTTAATCTAATAGGACCTTTCATAAGATGATTATTATGAGGATGAGTGATGCATGTAAAGCACATCACATAATTAATGTTCAATAAATCATAGCTGATTATTTGATGGTCTCCCATTATGAGGAGAGAACCCTAACAATAGCCTTATTTATTTATTTATTTACTTATTTATTTATAAACAATAGCCTTTTTTAAAAAAATCAATTTTATGATACATATTAATAAAGCATACAATTCATCTAAAGTATACAATCAGTGGTATTCAGTATAATCACATAGTTGTGCATTCTTTACTTCAATCATTATTAGAGCAATAGCCTTTTTTTTTTTTTTTTTTTTTTTAAGGAGGTACCAGGGATTGAATGCCGGACCTCATACACGGGAAGCAGGCACTCAACTACTGAGCTACGACTGCTCCCCAAAAACCTTTTATTTTAGGGTATGAACAGAGGAGGAAGTTACCAAAAGTGATTGCAAAATTGTAGTTGGAGAGTTAGAAGGAAAACTAGGAGAGAACAATGTTCCAGAATCCAAAAGTAGATAGTTTAAAAAACTAGGTATTCCCTTTTAAGGAAGCTAATAATTAGAAGTAGGGTATGTTTAATCAGAATGCCTTTTTCACCTGACTGTATAATTGGAAGTTATATTCTTTATCCATAATATCTTTAAAATTTAATGCAAATTTAAATACAATTTAGATATAAGACTAGTGATCCTCTTTGAAGCACAATACGCTTGATGATCTTTTATTTTTACTTACTTTAGCTGGAAAATAATTCAGCAAATGAAGTATGATTCATGGGCTGTCTCATAATTAAAGCTGATTTCAAGGGAAAGGATGACAACTATTCTGAATTTCAACCAGTCCCCACCCCCCTCTTTTTTTTTTTTTTTAGTCCCCACGCATTATGCCCAATGGTGGCCCTACATGGTGGTCTGTGTTCCAAGTCTGTCCTAGGCTCTGCCATGCTGATTGGCTCTCCTCTCAACTGTATCTACTTCTGTGCATGCATGCTTTAAACCAATAATCTTCAAACTTTTTGGCAGTGAGAGAGAGATTTTACATTGTGACTCATTATACACATATATGCATATGTGAGTTTATATATAACAGACACCAAGTTCACAAAGTCAGATATAGTCTGCATTATTCATCCTACTTTCCCTCTTTGACAGACTTTCCCTTCTTCTGTTTCTTGACTTGTGGATTTATACTTTTTTCCCCTCTTACTGCCATTTTAATCTGTATGCAGCTTTCAGAAAGCTAGTAACAAGTGACTAACACTTGTTTTTAAAAGAGAATCTTGGGGAAGCGGGTGTGGCTCAGTGGATAGAGCCCCCGTTTACCATATGGGAGGCCCGGGTTCGAGTCCTGGATGCAGCAACCTCAGGGCAGGAAGCGGGTGTGGCGCAATGGATAGAGCACCCGTTTACCATATGAGAGGCCCCGGGTTCGCTTCCCGGCGCCTCCTTGTGAGGGCAGGCCTGCTCGCGTGGGCTGATGCGGCAAGACCTCACAGCAAGGGGGAGATAAGCAGACACAGAGAAGACACGCAGCGAATGGACACAGCAGCACAAGCAGCAAGGGGGGGGATAAATTAAATAAAAATAAATAAATCTTTAAAAAAAAAAAAAAAAGAGAATCTTATTTTTAAAGAGAATCTTCCTCAAAAGATTGTCTTTTGGAACAGTAAGTCCTCCAGCATGGCCTTCAAAATCAATCTAGAAAAGATTTCATTCTCTACATATAAAACTCAAGTATGACAAATAAATGATAAATTTTGATTTAGAGTTTAATCTTCAGACATATTTAATAGAACATCTCTCAGGTAAAACACTTTAGAAAAAAACTATGATTTAGTCTACATTTTCACTTATTCAACTGAATGATTTGATTGGAAATATCCATTTTCCTGTCAAGATGATTAGGAGTTGGTGACTGATTGAAATTTATGATTAATAGTTTTTAAGAAATTTCCATTGTGCCAGCTGATTTTTTTTTTTTTTTTAAAGATTTATTTATTTAATTATTTATCCCCCCTTGCTGCTTGTGCTTGCTGTGTCCATTCGCTGTGTGTCTTCTCCGTGTCTGCTTATCTTCCCCTCGCTGTGAGGTCCCGCTGCATCAGCCCCTCGCGCCACGCGGGCCGGCCTG
>JAQZBX010091948.1:0-12328 GCA_029593785.1 Cabassous unicinctus
TGAATTAAGAGAATTTTTTATAACTATAACACTCAATGATCATACAATGAAATAGTCTAAAATCAGGACAACTTTAGAATAAATTTCTATGGTTATGCATCCTCAAAAACTGTTAAAGCTCTGAACACTCTGGACCTGCTCAAACTTCAAAGGGACAGTAGATCTCTATTCTTTAGTAAGTTTTTCAATCAAAATTAGTAAGGAATCAAAATTTCCCTTTGTCACCATGATATAATGCTAGGCAATAAAAGAGAAAATATAAAGGATCTAGAATGGATATTCAGAACAATCTCAACTGATTAAAAATGGCACAGAAGAGACTGGAAAGGAATATGTCACCATGCAGTGGATAGCAGAACTCTGGGTATTTTTTTCTTACTTTTCTATATTTTTCTAAATATCCAAAATTTTTCAATGATTGTATATTATTTAATACAGGAAGAAAAACTTAATATGTGGGAGCAAACATATTCACTGGATTTCATTTACCAAAAGAAACAGTGAAGAGCAAAATCAGACTGCATAGGTTGAGAAATGAATGAGAACTAGAGAAGGGAAAACACATATAGATGACAGAGAAAGATCAGATATGCAGGACCATATGACCAGCAATTCCAAAAGAAGGCAACATGGCAATATACCAAAATATTAAAATAGACACACCCTTTGATTCTCCCAATGCACCCAACATATAACTGGGATTAAAGTGTTTGTTTTTTTTTTTAATTTACGGATCTTTATTTCTAATCATTTTATAATGAATATACATCTGTGACCACTGAAAATATGTTTTTGACCTACAAAATTCACATTTTAAAATGAGAATCTAAAATTGAAAATTCTACCAAATCAAACGGTTTTAAGCATTCATATTCTTGGATGTAAAAATTATGACAAAGACTAAAGAAACAAATCAGCACATTTTCAAAGTCAATTTCTTGTGCAAAAGAACAAAATTAATGTTTTAACTGTTTTAGACTGTAAGCTCCTGGACAACAGTACTGCTATAGTAGCAGTATATTAAGTGTCATGTGCAAAAGTAAATTTCTAAGGTTATTCATCCTCATACAATGTCATAGCTCTTTTTGTATGCTGTGTAATTATTTCAAGTTTTAAACTGATTAGCATATCTCTACTAAGAAACAATTGTTAAAGCAGTCCCTTTCAAAAAAGAAATAATAGTATAAACTGTTGTGTCCAGCAGCTTTTGATAAATTATATTTCATGAGATATTAATGGAAATAAATGAAAAATAAAAGGGAAGGGGAGGTCCCTTAGTCAAAGGTTTCTTCACATAAGAGCCTTTATGTTAATATGCATGGTAATGTCAAAGGTGGTGCATTTTCCAAATTTAATCTTAGAAGTGAGTGATTCTATATCCTAAACAAAAAGAATTTGGTTATCTCTTGATTCAAAGGGGCAAGGAGTAGCTCCCAGGATCCCAGGATGATGGTGTGCTTGGGTAGAATGGTGAAGTTCACCAATAATGAGAATAAATGGGAGAGGGGTAGGTGTGTGCGGGACAGATATCCAGTAGGCAGTTACATGAGTCTGGAACTCAGGAGAGAAAGCTATGATAAGAACACAGAATTCGATAACATCAGCACATAGGTATCACTGAAACCATTACTGTGGATGCTATCACCTAAAGAAAGTATTTTCCGTTTTTTCTCTAGATACCTGGAACTCAAAGTCATAAAAACTTATCGTAACTATCCATTGCATCATTTATTTGTGTAGATGATATCTGCCCTCTTCCCCAACGGAAATGTTTCCTTTGATCCTTAAAGGCAAGGATTGTATAATTTATCCTTTTAGGCAGAGCACCTATTACAGTACCTGGTACAAAGCAAATCCTAGCTAATTATTTGTTGCACAAATAATTTTTTCCCCAAAAATCAGAAGGTAATCCAATTTTACCTTACTTATGTTCTAATTATATACAAAAAGGACCCTCAAATTTAAAAAGTAGAGGAAAAACCTCTACTGTATACTAGGGATACACCAAAGTTTGACTTCAGCTTGGTATTAAGTCAAAATCTATTACTAAGCTTTAGCTTTTGAAAAGCCATTATCAGCCAATATTCTTTCTAGTATCCCAACACCGAGCATAATCAATGAGAAATATGAGAGAATAAGCTACCATAGCACATTTAACCGGCATGACAAAGTCAGTACCAAGAAAAATGCTTGGGGGGAGAATGGAGGGACCAAGTGGTTATTTGCTTTCAAGTAGGTGTAAGCATTCTACTTAGAGTGAAAAACTCCTTCTGAGTTTTGTGTGATAAAATTCTGTCACTTCAAGTATAATAAATGTGTGTACAATAGTGCAAGAGCAAACTGCTGTATTAATTAATGATGGCTATGAAAGCTAATTTTGTTTGAAAGCAATTGTTAACTTTCTAATTGTTAAAAACGGAATTACACCAACAGCTAAATATATATTAGAGAGTGCTACATATACCTTCTTTCTTCAGTTATTTTTCTTTTTTAAGTCAATAAATGGTGATCATTTTTAAACGATACAAGGCCAAGTAAGAGAAACTGGATTATGTCATCACAAATCTAATCTTTGTAGAATTTTCTATGTGTTCTACCATACGTAAAATTAACTAGATAGCCTTTATAAATTGTATTTAATCTTTAGTTATTTAATTCCATCGAGGCCAGAAGCCTTTCAATAAAAAGAGCTATTTGGGAACCCTTCATATCTTGTGAAGATAAACTATAAGTAGAATAGCAATTTTGTTACTTCAAAATTGCATGAGGGAAAATCTCCAAAATTAATAATATTCATGGATAAGTCTATGAGATACCCCAAAATTACTTTGTTCCTCTTTTGACCTCAGCTGAAAAAATGAACATCTACTTGGTATAGCCAATACCCTGCAGTATAGTGCCCAAGCAGCAATATGGGAGCTGACAGTGCTGAGAATTTTTCCTGGACCAAAAGATCACATTTATAAAATATGACAACCAAACTTTTCATAAGCTTGTAAAGAAGTTTCTGTAAAAATCCCTATTTATTCTTCTATGACAGTAACATTCAGCTCCGCATGGTTTGGTTTGGTTTTTTTCTTTAACAATAAGCCACTCAACCAGAAGGTGTGCCAGGTGCATCTTGCATCTGTACAAATACATATGTGCACACCTGTGTGCAGGAGCAAGACAGGCAAATCTGGGAGATGATCACCCAAAGAATCACCATCAGATTCTTACATATGATGAGTCCCTCATGAATGTCAACTATTATTAGATCTATCATTCAATTTAAAAACAGCTTCAAACACATTCCTTCATACAAAATGGAACACCTGAAACATTTTTTTAAATCCCACCCCAAAAAGAAAAAATGATTACTTTCTCTAGAAAACAAAGATCACCAAAAACCAAAGCCAATCACACAATCTTTAACAGCTACATTAACAATGTAATGAGGTATCTATTCCAGTTTTACATAGCTGTTTCTTTTCCAGTTAAAGACTACATTTTCAAACATTAGTTTATACATATAATATTTTTGAGTCTCAAACATATAAAATATGGTCACTTAGTTAAATAGAATGCCTCACAAATCTGCCTGAGTTTCAAGAATGCACGCAATTGCAAGTTAATAATGCTTTATCCATTAGCAACACTACACTTAAGAGTTTGACCATAACTAGATATATACCAGCCTCCACTTTTCCATGTATGAATAAGATCACGTCAATTAATTATAAAGCAATCAAAAATATTCTTTCAAAAATGGCTTCATACCATTTCTCCCATATAAATACAGATGACAAAGGGGAAGAAAAGCAGCAGATTGGGAGGAGAGAACAAGGAAAGAAAAAACAAAACCCCAGCTCCAGTTTGTTTTAATCAGTGATACACATAGGTATAATATCCTTAAATTTCAGAGTTTTAGTAAAGATATACTACTACAATCTACTCCTTATATCTTTAAAAGATTTGCTATATTCGAAAAGGGCTCTGAGAGACATGTATTCAACCATAAAGGTGAATATTTTAGTTATTTTATTAACAGAAATAACTCAACTTCCACCAAAATATTAGCCAACATCCACTTTTGAAAAAACTCAAGTACCAGCAATTACAATATTTTACTTGTATTAACACACAAAGTGAGTCCCAAAGCCAAGTTTAATAAATATTCCAACTATCTTTGGGGCATTTACTGATCTAAATAATTCTCCCACCAAACTGCTGTTTATCAGAAAACTCCCCCATTCAAAATAAACCAACAGTACCCACATTCTCTCAGACAACCATAGTTTTACTGTATTTCAAAACTTGAGTCACCTGTATGCATCGTCTTCTTTCAAGTCTCATATCATCCTGATGGGGTGGGGGAAGGGAGGGAAGAGTCCGGCAGCAAAACTATAACACTGTGTGAAGAAAAACAGATTATGATAAGAGATAATGATGCAAGACAATTACCCCTAATTAAGGAATAACTAATGTACTTACACAATCCCCAAAACATATAGATAAAATTATACTGCAAACTCTCAAAATTCATTTACTAACATTTATGTTTACTTGAAAATAACTTCCCTAGTCTTCATTAATCAAAGTTAATTACATATAAAAACATATAAATGTAAAGTATTCATCTGTCAGGGAAAAGATACAATTTAAAAATCTGCCTGCTACCACTGAAAATTTCAGGCTTTTCTAAGTATCAAATAAACATTGAATAGTCTACTATTCTATAATTTATCTGGGAAAAAAAATCTACATTTTGTGATCTCCATCAATTCACAAATCAATACAAAAGTGAATTTACTTTTCATATGATTTACTATCAAGGTAGAGGTAATGAAAGTTACTTAATAGGAACGATAACATGTTAATCTAACAAGTTATTTGTAAGTTAAGTTCTGAGACACTTCTCACAACTGCCCCAGTAAGTTCACAAACCCTCTTTTGCTCTGAGTGGCTTCTCTTTATGGTAACTCTTTTACAGTAATTCCTACCTATTGCTTCCACTGCTATTTCATGATTGACCAACAAATACCCATTATGACTGATGGGAAAGGGAAAGCAGCCTCATTGTTGTTAATAGTGATAACAGCAGGAGAATAAAAACAAGTACAGGTTAAAACCTGGCTTATAAATGAGTTGAGTCTAATTTTTTTTTCCTAAAAATTTATCTTTTAACATTGTTACTATGGAATACAATGAAACAATGTTGGCTAAATCCCCAGGGTAGCCAGAAGAAACCTGTTAATCCCAAAAGATATTATTGGGGGCATGGGTCCTGGGGACCCTGAAAGACAGAAGAAATACAGAAAGATCCCAATTCTAGTTCCTCTCTTTACCTGGATAAATTCTAAAATAGGTTTACTTTCTCTCAACTCCCGGCACCTATAATTCCCTAAATTTTATATGGTGACATCTCAACCACCCTGCCTAATAATCCCTTCCCCAAAGTATTTCTAAACTCCTAAATTACTATTCAAAGTTCCTACTGCCTCAATGTAGTTCATTTCAGGTGTTAATGCTAGTTAGTCCAAATAAACATCGAATTGGTAGAATTCTAAGCAGTGCTGCAAAATAAAGAAACTAGGCAGTTTGAAGAAAAACATTTTTAGGCAAGTGGGTCATGATATAGATTTGTGTATATTTGCTGAAAAAAATATTTCTGCTTTTCAGTTATTTCTCCTTGTACTTCTGAAACTCAAGGTTCTTTTAAAAACTCAAAAGGTACCAACATTACATGCTTCATTGGAGGCAAAGCTCAGGGACTGAGGTTTAAATGAATGAATTATGGAAAACGAAGGAACTGTCTGTGATTGAAATCATTAACTATAATCCAGATTGCATTCCTGAAGAACTACCTTCCCAGTTCAGATGCTGCTATGGCAGCAAGTAAAACCCTAGACTGTTGGCAAACTGGTACCCAATTTTGGTGTGAGTAGATGAATGGATAGATGGATGGACATTAAGGTTCTGCATTAAAATAGTTATATTTGCAAAAACAATAACTGAATAAATGAGATGAAATTTTTACTCCAAAAAACTTTGTTTTATAGTAATCCCCTCCCCACTGTAAATGGTCTGTCTTAAAAATTCTAGCATGGACCATGGAAAAAGAAAATTCAACTTCTTGCTATGAATAAATCAAGTTCTTATGTTCTCATCATCATATTCTTCACCTATAAAACATTACAATTCTACCTATATCTTGTCAACACCAATGGTTACAACAAGAATAGATGCTATGACTGATACAACAGTGCTTCATAAGAATAAAGCAGAATCAAAACATTAACGCGAATATTCTTGCTGACCTGATTTTGTGATAATCAGGGTAGGCTAAACATTCGCTATATTAGAAACCATGCATGTGTCCCCAGGCCTAGTTTTTCCCCCTAGGTCTGGTTTTTAGAATGCTGGTGATAAACTAAGCCTGATTTACTATATGACCATCCTGTATGGGAAAAGATTGTAACTATAGGTATCTTTGGTGAACCTTAAGAGATATAGCAGGGCGACGGATGTGGCTCAAATGGTTGGGCGTCCATCTCCCATACAGAGGGATCTGGGTTCAATCGCCGGGACCTCCTGGTAAAAATTTTAAAAAAAGAAAAGTATAGAAGGTGCGTGGGCCACCAGGCCCCCACGTGCAGGTGAGCCCCTCAGGTCATAACAATAGAGTGACACAAGGGAGAACCCAGACGAGAGGAAAAACCAGGAACTAAGGTGGCACAGGCAGTAGGAAGCCCTCTCCCACATCGGAGGTTCTGAGGATCGAATCCCAGTGAAGAGAGGAGGAGAAGGATGAAAACAGAGAGCAGGAAATGGACACAAAGAGTTTCCCAGCGAATGGACAAAAAAAAAAACAGCAAAAACGGGGGTGGGGGGAATGGATTTTACAAAAGTAAGTAAATAAATAAGAAAAACAACTATTAGTATTCTTTTTATTAAAAGTTTCTAGAAATTAGCATTTACTTCATTACTGTTTCAGACCTAAAATCTAAATGTGACAAATATGCATCAAAATTGTCACCTCTTAGAAATGTCATCCATTAATCACCACTCATTTGAAAAGCAACCTTCAGCAAAGGGTGATATCTCAAGTTAAGTTTGCTTCTGACATATGAAGCAACTAAACCATCACATAGTAAAGATAAACACCAGAAGTGATTATTTCATATGTCCCTCAGGCTAGTCACTTTTCAAGAAAAAAAATGGTTTATATTAGGTCAGAATTGTACGACAATAAGTAAATAATACCAAATACTAAAATGTGCTTTGAATACAAGGTATAGATACAATATTTTTCTTAAAAAGTTTTAAAATCGAGTCATATTTTAAATCTTCTGAGAAAATCCTACAGTGCATGTATCCTACTTTCCCCCACAAATGGAATCACTCACAAATTATGGAGCAAAAATTAGATGCTAATGAAAAGCATTTACTGCTATTGTTACCACAGGAATCTCTTATAATCCTCAAAACCTTCTGCAGTATGTTTTAGCACACATTTTGCCAACGGCAATATAATGGTCTGTGAACAATCCAGGAGCTGAGCTTAAGTGGTTTTCAAAGATAAACTAATGTACAACCCACTTTTTATTTGTCTGAAAATTAATGCATAAAATTAGCCTACAGCACAGCACATCTTCAGGGACAGTAGAATTGTACCAGGCTGAGTTAGAGCACATGGTATATTCAGGTATGTATCAGGTTCAGTTTCTCTCTCATTAGAGACAAACAGCATTGAGACACTCAATTAAAAGCACTGATGTACTGCAACTAACAATAATACTAATCTACGAAAACCTAGAGTGGCAAGACTATGATTGAAATGAATGCATTAAGCAAGACCAGATTAATTCAGGAGGTGCAATGTTTTCTCTAGTAACAAAAAATCTAAAAATTATATCTAATTAAAAAATAACTAAAGTAGTTGGGAAATCCTACAAACAGCTTATGAAAAAAATCAGTGTGATACAAGGAGCTTCAAAGGTACTAGTAAGTACTGCTTATTTGTAAAGCTGGGTGGAAGTACACGGTTGTTTTTGTTATTATCTTTTAATTGTATACATGTTATAAATATTCTCATATGTAAATTTCACAATTTTTAAAATGTAATCCATATGAAAAAATAAAATATGATATGCACAATGGAAGAAAACAAATTAAATAGTTCCAAAATAATGCCAATTAAGAATAAGCCACAAAATAAAATCAAGAAAAACTTAGCAGACTACTTCTTTTTCCATACAATAATTTTAGAAATAGATTTTCTAGCATTATAATAGCCAAAGGAGTCAGGGGAAAAGAAAATAGGGAAATGTCAGGATTATGATACCTAACACATAAGGAAAAAAATCTGTACCTAATTCCCCAGAGTAAGATAATCAAATGGCATACAAGGAGAAAAGGTTTGTACACTAATAGGGGATTTCAAGTGAAATCCTAAAAAGCAAGAACATTTTTCATACCTCCCAAAAACTCTAGGAAATAAAGAGTCAAAAAAAAAAAAAAAACCCACAGATCTTTTGTACGTGACAACATGAGTAAAACTGTAGAGGAAAGGACATTTGCTGAATACTTACTATGCATTAACTACTCAGCTGAGACATTTTATAGATGTTGACACATTTAATCTCCTAACAGCCCTACAAGTAGGTAGTTGTTGTTTTTTTCCATTTCACCAATGAAAGAACCAAGGGTCAGAGTGATTAACCAGCCTAAGGTCATAGCTTGTGGACTCTGGTCGACACCAAAGTCACTATTTTTCCACCACGCCAAGATGCTGCTCATGAGAAACCAATGAAATGATTATAAGAAAATCACAAAGATGCAAGAATCCAGGTCTATCTCTGATTTTATACCCTGTGCCCACTCTTTTGCCTCAACCAACCCTAACGAAAAAAATAAAAGCTCATAAGCAGTAAACTAATTTGTACAAAGCATTTCCGTTGAAGAGAATGGAACACTTAATTCTCTCCAAAGCTTAGTAGAAACTTTGATTCTAGCACAACAGATCGCTACATATTCCCTTTGCCAAAAAAAAAAAAAAATTTTAAAGGAGACAAACTGAAAAGAAGGTAAAAACTGCTGGCAGATGAGTCATTTTTGCACTAAAGCCTTGGACAAGATAAAAGTACATGAAACATTATAAACCTGGGTCCTGGATTATACCACTCTAATGGCATCTTTAGAGTGAAGTAGCTGAGATACTTGTTAAAGAAGAGAGCAACATATGATTTCAAGAAATTATATGAGAACTAATGCAATTCTGAGTATTAGGGAGAAGGTTCAAGAACTAGAATCGAGTGGGTTAACTAATCATTGATCAAAATTTTGCCATCTCAAACACCAAGTTACTCAGCCTCTCTAGGACCTCACCTAGACTCAGCTCAAACAAGATAAAATAGGCAATGAGTATTTTGGACACACCAACAAATACCAGAAAACAGGAGAGAAATGCCTCATATGCATATTATCTGTAACAATGCATAATGTATTGACAAATTATCATTTTTTAAACTTCAATGAAAAGATAAAAGTTTCTAAGGATATGCTACAATCAATAAGCATAACCAATAAGTATTCTGGTAAACTGCTGTTGATATTCTGTTTTGCTTGCTATCCTTTGTCTTCCTTTAGTGAATGTAAAAATATTTACAGTGATTTGCACAGGTTTATATCAACCTTCAATTCCATAAACAAATTTATATCTATTCTCTTGTATTTTGAGTTCCTCAAACATGAATTCTCAGACCACAGAACTTTTCAAGAACTTAACCCTTGCTAATGGAGAGTCGCACTATATTACTCTATACTAAGAAACAGCTCTACCATAAGCAGACCTAAGTTCCAGAAGGTTCATTCCTAAGGTTGAAAGTCAACATTAAGTACTATTTAAGTTGTGCATGGAATTAAAGCTGGTTTGCCTCTAGCTAAGTTCTCTCTCTAGTGCTAGGCCCACATTTCTAATAGCCCAGTGAACTCAATCAGTGTCTCAATTGTCACTCTTTCACTGCAGCTGAGATGTCTTATCTTTAACAAGCACTGTTCTAAATACTTTAATTAAATTCACTTAATTCCCATAAACACCCACATAAGGTAGTTATCTCCATTTTACAGATGAGGGAACTAAGGTCCCAAAGTCACATATGACTAACTGGAGAGAGAAAATATTCAAACCCAAGCAAACTGACTCCATAAGTAGTGCTGTTAGGCACTGTGTTAAACTGAGTTTATCATCTCCCCACCTACAAGGGAAGGGAAGGCTTGAGGCCAGGGAGTGAAGGCGGAAAAATCCATTTCTTTCTTTATATTCTGTCTTGTGCTTGGTTAATGGGTGTCATCATCAGCCAATCTCCCAAACTAAAACCCTAAACAGCCTAGGACTCTTTCCTTTTTCCTACCCCATATCCAATCCACAAATTTGTGTGATGGATTTCTCCTCAGAAATGTTATTCAACAGGCCCTCATTTCTGCATTTCTATCTTAGGCAAGGTCGCTCATTCTAGTTGGACTCCTGGCCAACTCTTCACCCATTCCAGCATATTCTCCATAAGAAGTCTATGCCTTAAAAACAAATCCTGACACCATTCCACCCCAATCGTGTGCAGTTATGTTATTCAGAAACTAGAAGGGAATAATGATAGTCTTTTCTCCACTTAAAATAAAAAGCTTCAAGTTATTCTCCTATCATTTTTTATGTGAAAGAAATAGACTTGCTGTTTTCTGATTTTAAAGTATTACATGCTCATTATTAAAATAAAGATGATACAAAATAAATATAAGGAACCAAAAGCCACACAAAATTCTACCATTCTAAGATAAATTTTATGGTGGAAATTCTGCTCTTTTCTTAAAAGTTTACATTTTTACATCAACAATTTATATTTGCATCATCATTTTTAAAAGCTGCACATTACTCCACTGCAGAGATATGTTTATTTTAAGCAAACACTTATTGGGGGATATTTGGCTTGTTTCCAATTTTTCATTACCATGAAATTTGAACCTTGGAGCCTGCTTCTACCCATCTGCTAGTAGGAATCAAGAATAAAGTGATATGAATAAAATACCCAGAGCCATCATGATTATTTCAATCATTTCTGTTAGTATGCTTGCTTACAGGTGTGATTTTATATCACCTACACATAATGTGTTGCAACTTTTCATCATTCAAATCTATACTAGATCGTAAGAGGACTTAAAAAGGAGTGGCCCAATGACCACCAGTTGCTCAGCAAATCAAACAAGACTGAGATCCAGTGCTTAGTGCTATATTGATTGTTCCCTCCCTAACCTGAACATCGAGGGTAATTTCATTCATGTATTCATCCCCTATACAAAGCAGAATCTGTCAGAAGACACTAGGTAAAATGCATAGAATCAAAAGTTTGCAAGCCCTTCTTATAACTAGTTTTTGAGAATGCACTCCAGTGCCAACAATCAATACCCCTGGCTCCCTCCAGATAGCAATGACTTTTCTGAATAGTACAGTCTAAAATACACAAAAACACACATATATAATTTTATGTATAAAATACACATATATAATTAATTTATATGCATGTGTGTATATATATACTTAATTGGTTATATGTACTTATACACACATAATTATATATAATTTTATAAGCAACTCCTTTTAATTATCCTTGCATTTCAGAAATACAGAAAAATAATAAGGCTCAGAAATAGCAAAAAAAAAAAAAAAAAAAAAAAAACACCAGTCATTAACAGCTTAAATTTTTCTCTAAGAAGTCTATTACTAAGAATAGTAATAAAATGATTTTATTTTACTTATGTCCCCTGCTATACTTTCATGGAGCTTACAAAGAAAAGCTATCTCCTTAAAAGTTTTTAAAGTGTTGTCTTATATTTCAGAGTACCAATCATCCCTATATACTCTTCTCTCCCATTTGCCCATCAGACCTCTTCTGGGCCAAACCTCAGACGTTACCTCCAATTCTATTCCCTGGCCTTTCCACTCATGTCTCCATATAAACTTTTTTTATTTTTTTTAATAGCTTATTTTTTCTTTTGGTGTACAGTTCTATGAATTTCCCCCCTCCCCCCGCTTGCTGTCTGTGTCCATTCGCTGGGTGATCTTCTGTATCTGTTTCTTGCCTTCTCTTCTCATTTTTCTCCTCCAGGCTTCACCAGGATTCGATCCTAGGGACCTCCGATGTGGGAGAGAGGCACCCTGTCACTTGCACCACCTCAGTTCCTGGTTTCTGGCACATCTCGCCTTGACTCTCCCCTGGTGTCTCTTTTGTTGCTTCATCATCTTGCTGCGTGGCTCGCCTGCTCCCGTTTTTTTTTTTGTTTTTTTTTTTTTTTT
>JAQZBX010091949.1:0-12329 GCA_029593785.1 Cabassous unicinctus
TGTACTCCAACAGGCTCACACACACTGAACGTTGTTGTCATGCTATGAGTTCGGTTTCCTGGATATTAGCCTTTTAGAGTTGTCCAACCTGGAGACAAGGTGGTTGGACTTTTAAACCTCATATCATGAGTCACTGCATATAATTATATATAGTTGGAAACTTCAAAACCCTCTCTCAACAACGGACAGAACAACTAGACAGAAAACCAGCAAGGGTATAGAATAATTCAACAACCCCATCAACCAACAGGATAGAATGTACATTTATAAAATACTCCATAGAACAAGAGCAGACTACACAACCTTTCAAGTGCCAGTGGAACCAAGATACACCATGTCCCAAGCCATAAAACAAAGCACTAAAAATTCAAAAGAATTTACATTATTCAGAGTGTGTTCTCTGACCAAAATAACATCAAACTAGAAATAAACAAAAACAACAAAAAAAATCCAGGAAAATCTCCCAACACTTGAAAACTAAACAACACACTTCCAAATAATCTGAGTAAAAGAGGAACTCTCGAGGAAATTTTTTTAAAAATTGAACTTAATGACAATGGAAATACAGCATTTACAATTTTGAGGACACAGTTATGCAGTGTTGTGAGGGAAATTTATTGTACTATAGCAACATATATTGGAAAAGTGTGAAAGTTTCAAAAATCAATAATCTAAACTTCTGCTTCAATAATCTAGAAAAAGTTGAGCAAAATAAACACAAAGAAACCAGGAGGAAAAATAATGAAGATAAGAGTAGAAATCAATGAAATTGAAAATATAAAAAGTAGTAGAGGAATTCAGTCAAACAAAGAGCTGGTTCCTTGAAAACATTAATAAAATTGACACATCACTAGCAAGAATGGCAAAAGAAAAAAAGACAGAGGACACAATTTACCAGTATCATGAATGAAGAAGGGAATATCACTACAGACACTACAGACGTCAAAATGATAATAAGGAAATATTATGAAAAACTCTTCCCACAAAAATTTGACAAAATTAGATTAAATGGATCAAGTCTTCGAAAAACACAAACTATCACAATTCACCCAATATTCAATAAACAATTTGACTTACCCCATAACTATTAAGAAAATTGAATTCATATGTTCAAACTTCCCAAAAAGCACCCCCTCAATTCTACTGCATATAGAATTCAATAATATATAAAAAGAATTGGGGAAATGGATGTGGCTCAAGTGATTGGGCTCCCGTCTACCATATGGGAGGTCCAGGGTTCGATTCCGGGGCCTCCTGGTGAAAGGCAAGCTGGCCCGCGCAGCGTGCTGGCCCAAGCAGAGAACTGGCCCACACGGAGTGCTAGCCCGCGCGGAGTGCTGGTGCAGCAAGATGACACAACAAAAAAGAACCAGAGGAGAGATAATAAGAGACACAGCAGACCAGAGAGCTGAGGTGGCACAACAGATTAAGCGCCTCTCTCCCACTCTGGAAGGTCCCAGGATCAGTACCCAGTGCTGGCTAAAGAGAAGATAGATAAGCAGAGAGAGAACAACACACAAAGAGCAGACAGTGAGCACAAAACAACAAGGGGGGCAGGGCAGAAATAAATAAATCTTTTTTTTAAAAAAAGAATTGTACATCATGGCCAAGTGGGATGTATTCAGGGCTGGTTCCATTAGCTAATTACAATAAGTCTGCAGTAGTTATTAGCATTTTTTAACTTATAAACATATGAAATTGAAATAAGAGTTTTTCTTAGATGAAAAAAGATCTAAAAAGAATTCAGTTTTCTTTCATTATATTCTGAAAATTTCGTAACTCATTGTGTTTTCCCTTTTGAAATTTGCTGGAAGCTTGTGCAGGGATTTTTCCCCTGTAAGGTGGGTCTCCTAGGTTCATGCTACCATTCAGGCATACACGCAGAGGAGGGAAGGAGTGCAGCCTGGGGGAAGTGCTTGTGGAAAACAGTTTAGGAGCACTGAAAATCAGGGGCAGAAATAAGCTCAATTTCACCCTCTTCCTGCAAGGCGAAGGTACACAATCCAATCTAGTCCAACTAAGGGTGTCATTATGAGTCTTGACTAATTCTAGGCCAATGTTGAGATACAAAGAAAATCAGATCCAAGAGGAATTAGGCAGATATAGGGCTCGCAAAAAGCAGAACAGTGATGGTCAGGATGATTCAGACAGTACTTAATTTTTTCAATCAAAGCAAGGCAAAGGAATGCCAGGGCAAAATCAAGCATAAACTCCTGGGAGAGCATTCACAAGAACATGATAGGCAACAGATTCAGACAAAGGATTACCTGAAGAATTCACTACCCTTAAGAGAAAAAGAATGAGAAAGGATGGAACAACCCAGGAAGCCAAGAGACCTAGACAGGGGAAGAGAAGACCCATTCGTTTTAAAATTCATCTAACTTTGGCCTAAGGTCCTAGATTTCTCTTTGGTACCAGAAAAGGGATATACATGCAAAAGATAGCTGGACACCAATTTCAAACAGTACACAGGTAGCCCAAAGTTGGGTTGAATAGCCACAATTGTTACAGTCATCTACATTTGCTATCAACGAAAAATGGGTTTTGGTGTAATTGTCTTTGACCATCATGTGTTACTTAACGAACATTAAGATTTTTTATTATATCTCTACTAGTGTAGCGTAAAATCATTCTCTCCTTTTTGGAAGCAGGTGGATGTAGAAATAATAAAAAAACCAAGCCTAATAAAACAATATTGGTATCAGAAATAGAGCAAGCTACATGCTTTACTAAGAAGTGAATTTGACTTCATTTATATATTTAGACAAAATGAAAATATCTGATCATTGCAGCAAAGTGGTTCTTGAGGACATGCCATTTCCCAATCTCTTTCCATGTGGAGGAGATCATGAAAAGAGCAGATGTTTCAAAATTATGGTCATTGGTTTTACATCCCAAATCTCAGCACATTAAAGAAAAGGTTTTTTGTGGGTTTTTTTTTTTGTTTTGTTTTGTTTTTTTGGCCAAAACTTCTATCTACTCATCATGACTTTTCCTTATTCAGAGGCTAAAGTTCTATTCAGGGTGTCCAGATGGCTGTAGAGTAATGTTTCCTGTTAAAACCAGTAACTGCCTATTATTACTAAGGATGATTACAATAAAACAAAATACAAAGATTATGCTTCACACTTTGGTTGATTTACCTTCCTTGACCAGAATTGTAATTTTCATCAAAATAATTTCTGGATATTTTGTTTCCCATTCCAACTGTTTCAGCTTTTTCAACTGACTACAAAGTTCATTTTTAAAATATTTTTTATTAGAGAAGTTGTGAACTTACAAAACAATCATGCATAATATGCAGAATTCCCATACAGCACCCCTACAACAACACTTTCCATTGTTGTGGAACATTTGTTACAGATTATGAGAGAGTATCATCAGACTATTACCACTAACTATGGTCTTTAGTGTACATTGGTATATTTTTCCATAACCTCTCCCATTATTATTTTTATTTTTATTTTTTTAAAGATTTATTTATTTATTTATTTCTCCCCCACCCCCTCATTGTTTTGAGCTTGTTGTCTACTCTCTGTGTGTTCTTCTGTGTCTGCTTGTCTTCTCTTTAGGCGGCACCGGGAACTGATCCTTGGACCTTCCAGAATGGGAGAGAAGCGCTCCATCTCTTGCTCACCTCAGCTCCCTGATCTGTTGTGTCTCTTATTGTCTCTCCTCTGTGTCTCTTTTGGTTGCATCATCTTGCTGCACCAGCTCTCCACGCAGGCCAGCATTCCGCGCAGGCCAGCATTCTACACGGACCAGCTTTCCACTTGGGCCAGCTCGCCATGTAGGCCAGCTTGCCTTTCACCAGGAGGCCCAGGAATAAAACCCTGGACCTCCTATATGGTTGATGGGTGCCCATTCGCTTGAGCCACATCCATTTCCCCTCCCCCATTATTAACATTGATGCAAAAATATGACAATATTGTTGTTATAATGCATGTTACATTAATTGTATTTTCCCATGCATCTCTATATTCTTACCACCTTGTAATAGTGATGTACATTTGTTCTAGTTCATATAAGAACAGTCTTGTATTATGAACCACAATCCTCATCCACCTCTGGGTTCATTGTTATTCACCTAGATTATTCTCTAGCTTTCTTTCAATTGACATCTACACATCTAGACTACCCCATTCAACCACAATCCCATTTATAAACTAGCCATGTTAGTTATACTCACTATAATGTGTTACCATCAACTCTATCCATTTCCAACTTTTATTGTCAACTTATTAAAAATTCTACATATGTTAATTGTCACTACTCCTTCTCAGCCCTCAATCTATCTCCTAGTAACATATACTCTAGGTTTTAACTCTATGTATTTATTCTTTGTATTTAGTTCATATTAGTGAGACCATACAATATCTGTCCTTTTGTGTCAGGTTTATTAATATCAGCATAATGTCTTCAAGGTTCATCCACATATGTTATCATATCTGTCCAATTTCATTTCTTCTTACAGCAGCATAATATTCCATCATATGCATATACCACACTTTGTTTATCCAATCATCAGATGATGGACACTTGGGTTGTTTCCATCTTTTGGCAATTGTGAATAACATGGCTATGAACATTGGTGTGCAAATGTCTGTTCACATCACTATTGTCAGTTCTTCTGGATATATTCCTAGTACAGCAATTGCCAGATCATAGGGCAATTCTATATTTAGCTTCCTAAGGAACCGCCAAACTGTCTTTCACAGAGGTTGCACCATTCTACATTCCCACCAACAGTGAAGGAATGTTCCTATTTCTCCACATCCTCACCAGCACTTACTGTTTTCTGTTTGTTTGCTTTTTTTAAATAGCCATTCCATGAGATGTGAGATAATATCTAGCAGTACTTTTGATTTGCATTTCCATAGTAGCTAGTGATATGGAATATTATTTCATGTGCTTTTTTGTCACTTGCATTTCCTCTTTGGAAAAATGTCTAAGTCTTCTGCCCACTTTTAAATTGGATTGCTAGCTCTTTTATTGTTGAGTTGTATGATCTCTTTACATAACATGGAGATGAAACCCTTATCAGATATATCGTTTCTAAATATTTTCTACCATTGAGTGGGTTCCCATTTTACCTTTGAAGCACAAAACTGTTTAAGTTTGAGGAGGTCCCATTTATCCATGTTTTCTTTCATTGGTCATACATTTGGTGTAAGGTTTAAGAAACCACCATCTACCACCAGGTCTTGAAGATGTTTCCCTATATTTTCTTCTAAGAATTTTATGGTTTTCACTTTTATATTTAGGTCTCTGATCCATTTGGGGTTAATTTTTGTATAAGGTGTAAGATAGGAGTATTCTTTCTTTCTTTTGGATATGGATGCCCAGTTCTCCCAGCACCATATGTTGAATACACTGTTCTGCCCCAGCTAGGTGGGCTTGACAACCTTATCAAAAATCACTTGACCACAGATGAGAGGGTCTGTTTCTTAAGCATCAGTTTGGTTCCACTGGTCTATATGTCTGTCTTTATGCCAGTACCATGCTGGTTTATTTTTGTTTTTGTTTGTTTTTTTACCAGGACGTCCCAGGGATCGAACCCCGGTCCCTCCATATGGTAAACAGACACCGAACCTCTTGAGCCACATCCGTTTCCCACCATGCTGTTTTTACAACTGTAAGTAGGTAATATGATTTAAAGCTGGAGGTGAAAGTCCTTCCTTTTTAAGATGTTTCTGGCTGTTTGGAGCCCCTTACCTTTCCAAATACATTTGATAATTGTGTTTTCTATTTCTTAAAAAAAAAAAAGGTTGTTGGGATTTTTATCAGGATTGCATTGACTCTGTATACCAATTTGGGTAGAACTGACATCTTAGACATTTAATCTTCAAATCCATAGACACATAATGCTCTTCCATTATTTAAGTCTTCTTTGATTTCTTCCAAAAATGCACTGTAATTTTTCTAATACAAGTGCTTTACATTCTTGGTTAAGTTTATTCCTAAATACTTGATTTTTTTAGTCACTATTATAAATGGATTTTTTCCTGACTTTCTCTTCAGATTGCTCATGACTAGTGTATAGAAACACTACTGATTTTTTGCATATTAATCTTGTATCCTGCCACTTTGCTGAACTTGTTTATTAGCTTGAGTAGCTTTGTTATAGGTTTTTCAGGACTTTCCTGGTATAGGATCACATTATCTATGAATAGTGAAAGTTTTACCTCTTCCTTTCTAATTTGGACACTGTGGCAGTTTGCGATTATTTATGAATTCCAAAAAGAGAGATTATGTTTGTAAACTGTTCTGTACCTCCGGGCATGATATTCTTTGATTACATTAGATTCAGCTGAGATGACTTTGATTAAATTATAAGATTAGGACTTTGATTCAACCATGTCATTAGGGCAACTCAGTTTGAGTTCCCACCCCCTTTGTGGGCTATATAAATGGACACTCAATCAGGGAGACACAGAAGTAGAAACATAGAGAAAATACACAGAGGAAGAGAGACAGCTCCACAGACATGGCAGAGACCCTGGGAAGAGAGATGAGCCATTCACCTGATAGTTTACAGTTGACCTTGTGAAGAGAGAGACAGAGCAACTAAGCTGGAAAGAAACAAGCCCTGGGAAGAAACACCATCTTGTTTCAACACGTGGCAACTGACTTTGGGTGAGAAAGTAACCTTGAGTTGTTCTTTTTAGGGCCTTGTAACTGTAAACCTTTACCCCAAATAAATACCCTTTATAAAAGCCCAGAGATTTCTGGTACTTTACATCAGCACCCCTTTTGGCTGACTAATACAGACACCTTTTATTTCTTTTCCTTGCTTGATTGCTCTAGATAGAACCTCCAGCACTATATATATTTTTAAATATATATATATTTTATTTTTTTAAAGATACTTAGATTGCACAAATGTTACACAAAAAATATGTAGATTCCAATATGCCCCACTCCCCACACCTCCAACACCCTCCCACATGAGCAACATCCTTCATTAGTGTGGTACACTCATTGCAATTAATTAACGCATCCTGGGGAATTGCCGTTGCACATGGACCATAGTTCACATTGTAATTTATACTCTCTCCCACACAATTCTGCAGGCTATGGGAAGATATATAATGGCATATATCTGTCATTGCAATGTCATTCAGGATGATTCCCAAGTCCCAAAAAAGCCCCCATATTACACCTGGTTTTCCCTCTCCCTGCCCCCAGAGCCTCCAGTGGCCACTGTCTCCACATCATTGTTGTAATTTCTTCCATTGCTAGAATCACAATAAGTCTATAGTAGAATACCAGTAAGTCCATTCTGGTTCATAGTTCATTCCCTAATTCTGAGGATTCTGGGATGGTGATGTCCACTCCCCCTCTAATTGAAAGGGGACTTCAATCCCATACACCTGATGGATGGGACTCTCTTGCTTGCAGTTGTAGGCTCTCTCATTTCCTTGGTATGGTGGCTGTCCATCCTCACCTCCTTCTTAATTGTCCTGGGTGAGTCCAATGAACCGGAGAGTAGGTGTTGCAACTCTGCTGAGGCTCAGGGCCCAGCTGGCTTGGATGTACACCTACCAACTCCAGCACCAACTATAGGTTCAAATAGAAAGAACAGATGAGCCATATGTAGGGAAGCCATAATTGAGTCCAACTCTGTCACTCTCAGGAGCACAAACTCCAAAGCAGGGTCCATTGGCAAGGCACCAAATTCCAGAGCTATCTGTCCTGACCATAGGACCTGGGTGTTTCCAGAGCCCTCAGGAGCCCTACTATTTGAGGAAGTATCCACTTTGGCAGTCTCTGACGTCCTGCTGAGATGTGTATAAGTGTTACCTCTGGGATGACCTCCCAACTCACTTTGAAGTCTGTTAGCTATGTAAACTCATTTGTCTTTACCTTTTCCCCCTTTAATTCAAAGTCTTTTTCCAGTTTCATTGCTAGTTGGTGCTGGTAGTAATCCCACGGTACCAGGGAGGGTCATCCCCAGGAGTCATGTCCCACGCTGGGGGGTAGGTAATGCATTTATATGCTGAGTTTGGCTTAGAGAGAGGCCATATTTGAGTAACAAAGGGGCTCTCAGGAGGAACTCTTAGGCACCCCACAACATTAGGCTAAGTTTCAGTTTCAAGAGCAAAGGCTCAAAAGCATAGTCATCAATATCAAAGGCCCATCAATGGACCATTCTCCTTTGCCAATCATTGTCACTGCACTTGGGGGACAGTTGCTGCTGCATTAGAGAATGCGATAGAGCTCTCCAGGATGGGAATTCAATATTCTCTCAGTTATTGTGTGAATAACTAAAAGTAAAATAAAATTTAAAAATTGGAATATTAAAAAATAAGGAAAAAGATTAAAAAAAATTTTTTGACATTTTGCCTTTCATCACTGTAATATCTGTTATCCTGTATATACGGTGACATTTTCTTCCATTTATGCCCCAGTGTCTTACTTTTTTTCCATTTTGTTTTCAAAGAAGTTTTAGGTCACAGTAAAGTCACATACAGAATGCAGGGGACTCTCATATACCAACATCCTCCCTCTTTTCCCCCTACCCATATTAAAACCTTTTAATATGTGGATGGTACGTTTGTTACAACTGATATTCAAATAGTGAAACATAGCTACTAACCATGGTCAATGGTTTACAATATGATTTACATTTTAGACCGTACACTTCTATAAATGTTGATATTTTACATGGCCTGTGTCCATCATTGCAAGATCATGTAGAACACTTCCATTGCCCACTAAATACGCCCGTTCCATCTATGCTATTCATCCCTCCCCCTCCCCTTGGGGCCCATGGTGACCACTTGGCTTCATTCCTTAGATGATAAGATTCAAAGTTAACTTATAGCAATATATTAAACAACAGAAGTGAGAGTGGGCATCCTTGTCTTGATCTTGATATCAACTGGAAAACTTTCAGATTTCACTATTGAGTACAATGTTAGCTGTGGGTTTTTCATATATGCCTTTTATCATGTTGAGAAAGTTCCCTTCAATTCCTATCTTCTGGATTATTTTTTTCAAGAAATGATGCTGTATTTTTCAAATGCCTTTTCTGCAACAATCAAGATGATCATGTGATTTTTCTTCTATGATTTGTTAACATAGGTTATGATGCTGATTGATCTTCTTGTGCTGAATCACCCTTGAATGCCTGGCATAAAACTCACTTAATCATCATGAAAAAATCTTTTAATGTGTTGTTGGGTTCAATTAGCCAGTATTTTGTTGAGGATTTCTATTTCTTTGTCTCTAATAACAGCTTTGCTTTTAAAGTCTATTTCATCTGATATAAGTATAGCTAATCCAGCTTTTTTTGTTGTTGTTGTTATTGCATGCATGGAATATGTTTTTCCAAAGCCTTTAAATGTCAATCATTTGTATCCTTGGGTCTAATTGAGTCTCTTGTAGATAGTATAGAGATATCTCATATTTTCTTGTCCATTCTGCCAGTCTGTGTCTTTTGATTGGGGAGTTTAATCCATTACCCTTCAACTTTATTGTTGTAAAGGCAGTTCTTACTTCTCCCATTTTGACCTTTGGCTTTTATCTGTCATATATTATTTTCACTATTCTTTTTACACTTTTAGTTATTTTTACTGATATAACCTTCATTTCTAGACTTTCTTCCAAGCCTCTATCTCCTGTCTTTTCTTTTCAGGCTGTAGCATTCCCTTTAGTACCTGCAATGCTGGTCTCTTGGTTACAAACTCTCTCAGTTTCTGTTTTTCTGTAAATATTCTAAACTCACCCTTATTTTTGAAAGACAATCTTAATGGATATAAGATTCTTGGCTGGAAGTTTTTCTCTTTCAGTATCTTAAATATATCATAACACTGCCTTCTTGCCTCCAGGGCTTCTGATGAGAAATCAGCACTTAATCTTTTTAGGTATCCCTTGTATGTGATGCACTGTTTTTCTCTTGCTGCTTTCAGAATTCTCTCTTTATCTTTGGCATTTGACCTTCTGATTAGTATTTGTCATGGAGTAGGTCTATTTGGAATTATTCAGATGGGAGTATGTTGTGCTTCTTGGACTTGGATATCTATGTACTTCAATAGGGTTGGGAAATTTTCTACCATTATTTCCTTAAATATTCCTTCTGCCCCTTTTCTCTTCTCTTCTCCTTCTGGGACACCCATGATAGGTATGTTTGCACCTCTATTGCCATCATTTAGTTCTGAGACTCTGTTAAATTTTTTCCATTCTTTTCTTTATCTTTTCTTTTGTATGTTTGCTTTTAGAAGCCATGTCTTCAAGCTCACTGATCCTTTCTTATGCCTCTTCAAATCTGCTGTTATATGCCTACAGTGAATTTTTTTATTTCATTTATTGTGCTTTTCATTCACATAAGATCTATTTTTCTATACATGCTTTCAAATTCTTCCTTTTGCTCACCCAGTGTATTCTTAACATTCTTAATCTCTTTAGCCATCTCATTGAATTTATCAAGGAGTTTTGTATGAACATCTATGATTAATTGTTTCAACTCCTTGATGTAATCTCAGACTTAGCATGTTCCTTTGACTGGGCCATATCTTCCTGTTCCTTGGTATAGATTGTAATTTTTTGTTTGTGTCTTGGCATCTGGTTGACTATATATATTTATTCTGGGTACAATTTCTCTCTTTAATCTAGGGCTTTGTATTTGATTGGCTTTGTGCTACAGCCCCCTTTGATATGGGGTTCAACTTAATTTGAAACTTTATAGTGGCTCATGTTTAGTCAATCTGAATTTTTTTCAGCTCTTTTTCATCTGTTTCTTGCCCTTTCTCTCTTGCTGGTTGCAGAGTAGGAGCCGAGTATGCAGTTAGTACTGTAAGCTGTGGAGGCTGCAGCAGCTAGTGTTGACCCAGGAACTAATGAAGCTTCTCCCACCTTTTTACCCTGCCAAGGGTAGGGGCAGAGCCATAGCCACATACAGTAATCCAAGCCATCTGTAGTTGCCAGGAGAGACTGATGAAGCTTCATCCCCCTTCTTACCCTGCCTGGGTTGGGGAAGGAGCTGCAGGTGTGGGCAGCAACATAAGCCATGTGGGTCAAAACTGACCACTGCTGCCCAGGTAGAATAATGAAGCACCAGCCCCCTCCTCCCCTGCCAAGGGTGGGGATGGAATGTCAGGAGTGCCCAAAAATCTAGCCTATGCCTGCTGAAAACACCTGCAGTTGCCCTGAGAGACCGAGGGAGTACTGTCCCTTCTGCCCTTTCAGGGGTAGGGATAGAACACAGGAGTGCCCAATAATCTAGTCCATGTGGGCCAAAAGCACCTGCAGTTGCCTGGAGAGGTTGAGGAAACACCACCCCCCTCCCGTCCTATCAGAGGTGGGGACAGAGCCAAATGTATCCAATAATCCAGTATGTGCAGGCCAAAAGCACCTGCAGTTGCCCAGGGAGACTGGGGAAATACTTACTCTCTCTATCCTGTTAGGGGATGGGGATGCAGCCACAGGCACCCAACAATCCAGTCGGTGCAGGCTAAAAGGTGGCTTTCTCTTGGGAGCAAGGGTGTATCCTAATAGGGGAGGATAATCAACGTGTCAAGACCTCTTGTTGCATGTAACTATGAATCTTATCATCCATTGAGTCAAGACAGGGGGGTGTCATGTGCCCCAGGGGGATGGAGAGGAAGGAACAGAAAAGATCAAATGAGGTATTTAGTGGTCAGGGGAAATGTTTTTCATTATCTTACAGTAATGGACACAGGATATGGTAAATATCATAAAAAATTATTAAACTCTACCGTCTAAATTGTAACCTATACTGTAAACCATTGACAATGTTTAGTAGTTATGTTTCACTATCTGTATAACAGTTATAACAATGCTACTACCCACATACAAAAAGGTTTTAATATGGAGTGAGGAAAGGGGGAGGAGGTTGGGTATATGAGAGTCTCTAGTATTCTGTGTGTACTTTGCTGTGACCAAAAACTTCTCTGAAAATTAAATGAAAATTTGGGAGACACTGGGGAGTGAGAGGGGGAAGGTGCCATGGTAGACTGGACACCCCATAATGCAATGATAAAAGAAAAAAAAAATTAAAAAAAATTTTTTGTTGTTTTTTCCCTTTTTGAATGTCCCAATCCTTCAATTATATTTCATTTTTAGTTTTTTTTTTTCTGAGTTTCCATGTATTTTATCTCTTGCGTTTAAGCTTAAGATTATTATTTCATTTTCCTATTAATTGCATTTGGTTATTATATGGGCTTCATCTTCAAGGAAGGTTTAGATCACAGAAGGGTTACAATGGGGGCTGCAGAGGATCATTGGTGGGGGGTGTCTGGGATGGGAGATTCATGGGAGGAAGTTCATTTGAATATACATGAAAGATATATAAAATTGTCCAAATG
>JAQZBX010091950.1:0-12328 GCA_029593785.1 Cabassous unicinctus
AGTGATGTGTGTTTTATAATAATACACATAAGATTTTAATTTCTGATATATCATTTGTACTAAATAATATTGCATATAAAATAACAGCAAATGATATATTAAAACTCTCTATACTTGTTTTTTCAATAACTAGCATTTTTTTTATTTGCTGAAATTAAGTATAAGGAAGACTAGGGTGTCATGAGCCTGATCTGTGGACTCAAACAATCATGGAAGAATCATACAGCCAACAATACTTAAAGGCTCTGGATAAGTTAACTTTCTATGCCTTTTTACTCCTCTAAAAATGTGTGCAATAGTAATAGCTATGGTATAATATCTGGATAAATGTGGAAATGAAGAAAAGTATTTAAAATGGTATCATGTTCATTTTATCTATGGAAAATATATAAATGTGTATCTCTGTTTCTATTATATAATATCCAAATATTGATTTTATCTAATTTTAAATTTGCAGACAAACTAAGATTTTTTAAGTCATATTTTGCAAGTTACTTTTTATTACAATTTTCTGGAATCACTAAACTGATGTATTAAAATCTGCCAGATCATTCTTATAAACAAGCACCATTTGGAAGTGATTTATGATAATATCACCTTTGATTTCCCAACAGTTTTCATCAGTTGACCACTATGGATAGTAGGAATCACAGAAATGTGTCTGACTTAATCCTTATGGAATTGACAGACTCTGAAGTAATCCGGAGGATACTCTTTATATTATTTCTCATGATATACCTTATTACCTTGCTGGGAAATGCAGGGATGATAGTAATTATTTGCCTACATCTCCAGCTTCACACTCCCATGTATTTTTTCCTGTCACCTGTCATTCCCTGACCTCAGTTACTCAACAATTATCACACCTAAAACCTTAGAGAGCTTACTGACTTGCAACAAGTCCATTTTATTCACAGACTGCTTCACCCAGATGTCTTTCTTTTTTTCTTGGCTGTCACTGAATTTTCCTTTCTCTGATCAATGGCTTATGACCACTATGTAGCTATCTGCATTCCTCTTCACTAACCAGTTGTTATGTCCAAGAGGCTCTGTTGCACCTTCATCACTGGCTTCTACATGACTGGGTTCACTGAATCTTTAATCAACCTTCTTTTCATGAGCAGTTTGAGTTTCTGCAATTCCCATGTAGTTTCTGTCACACAACCCCAATTTTAGCCCTGTCCTGCACTGACACTCAAGAGGCTGAAATCATGATAATCATTGTCTGTAGTTTAAAATTAATGGTGTCTCTTATCACAATCTTGGTGTCCTACGGGTGCATTTTATCTACTATCCTGAAAATTAATTCTACTTCTGGAAAACACAAAGCCTTCTCTACTTGTGAATCCCACCTCCTGTGAATCACGATCTATTTTGTCACTTCAGACTTTATTTATTTAAAACCAAAGCGCTCTTACTCCTTAGGAAAAGATCAAGTGGTTTCTTTGTTTTATGCTTTGGTGATTCCCATGCTGAATCCACTCATTTACAGTCTTAGGAATAAAGAGGTTAAAAATGCTCTCACTAGAGTCATGTAGAAGAGAAAGGTTTTCAGGCAACAGAAATGATGATAATGCTGAATATTTAAGTGCATCTTTACCATCTTATTTAGGTATTTATCTGGTATTTCTCTAAATACAGTAATTAATTTGCATTTTTGTTGAGCCATCCTCTGTTACATCATGCATGATCATAATATTTTGAGAAACATGTTTTCAGAAATCTATGTAATAATCGGAAGTCATAAAATATGTGTTAATCTTTTGGTTTACGTATATATGATTTTAAGGGCAACTAATGCATAAAAAAGAAATAAGTGGTGTTATTCTTTTAATTGTGATATCAATATCAACATATTTATTCCCATTTCAGTAACTTTTATTATGGAGAGTTCTTTCAAAAATTATTCCATTTATTCTGTAGAGAAGAAATATAACATAGTCTTAAAGAGTGCCACTTTGCACTGAAAAATCTAGATTTTCAAAATCAGAACTACCAAATTTTTAACTCTATATTCTTTTGGTAAGTCTCTGAAATCTTAAATCTTTTCTCCTCAACTGTACAATAAAAATAATTCTAAATCCAAAGAGTTATTTTAAATATGGAACCATATGCTGAACAGATAGAATTTAATGCAGTACTAATAAATTTTGACCATGATCATCAGAATGCTTACATTCTTGTAAAATTGTAAATGCACAGTATCCTTGGTTATGAGAATGTTGGCTGGTGTCTTTGTCTAATATTACTCATAAACAAACAAACAAAAAAAAAACAGCTTAAAAGGAAAAAGTGAACTTCAATATTTGGTCTTAATACAATGTAAAATCTTGTGAAATATCTAAGTTTTATAAAAAGTATATGTGAAAATTGAAGAAAATTAGGAAGATATTTTAAGTTATTAAAGAAAATAGAAATATCATCATCATTTCTTAGAGTTTTATTCATGGTCATCTAGACAAATCTTATGTATAAAATACACAAAAACATTTCCAATATTCTTAATAGAGACCCTGTTCAACTTAAGCAGTAACTCATATTTCCTTTTAAATATGCCTCTATGAAATATGGAATTACAATTTTAATTTTCTCTACTATAGAACTGTATGGAATCTACTGTTGAAACTGTTTATGGAATTCTTTGTTTCTGATGCTGTGTTTGTGTGCTTTTAACAATTTAATATCTAGCATTTCATGGTAAATTACCTTATAGTGGCCTCTGTCTGATAAAATTTCTCATGTATCTGTGAATGTTGTTAACAGGTTCCACTAGAACTTTTAGTTAGTAATTTTCAATACTCTTAGCCAATGACCACTAGGAACATCTGTGGTTCAACAAATAGGCTTTATTATAAAAAGCAGTGATGAAGAACAGAGGCAATGAGGAAATGTGCTGTTTATAAGTAAAAGGGTATTAGAAAGAAACTATGATAGAGTTAGGCTTTGTTTGGATGATTAAGGAGAGGGTATAAGGAAGCAAAAATCTATTATAGATTGACTGCTCTCAGAAAGCAGGAGCAATTCTATGAATGGTTATCTCAAAAACTTATATATATTTAGGGCAGATTAAAGTAATAATAAAATAGTAGTTGGCAAAATAATAGCAGACCCTCATTTAGCAGGAGAGGAGGACATTTGATATTTTGTGTGTTGAATAGGGATCTTGATCGTAGTTCTCCCAGCCTGGCCCAGTCTTTTTCAGGAGCATTAGTAGAGAGCTGCAGAGAAGAGATTGAGAGGAAATGCAAACCCCTTGAATCTAGGTTTCTCTTCTTTTTCCAAGTGACATTCTAGCCCAAATTTGGGTTTAATAATTCTTAAAATTTAGCTCATTTCTTTGTATCTGTTTGTATTATGGCAAACTCTTCCTTTCACCCTCTGACAAATTTGAAATGGTACTTTTGTCACTTCTAGATCTTGTCCATCCTTGGAATTCAAATTACTTTGATGTTTCCAAAGTCAACTTTCTACAGGGCTCATGAAATTCTATGCTTTTTAAAAAAAGTTTGTTTGGATTTTTAAAATTTGTTAGAGGTAGAGGAATAATTTTTGCAGATTCCTACATCTTAAGTAGAAGCAGAAGTTCTAAATTCCCTTTTAAATTTTCTATGTATCAAAAAACAAAGTAATTTGTCAAATCTAATGAAACCAATTCTCCCCTACTTCTCAAAAATATTTCTTTCTTTCCAGTTTCTACAATTCAGTTAATTAAGACCTTCATTACTTCATACTGTATGGTCAGAAGAATTGATAATCAGCAGACAAAGTGAAAATATAATTTTGCTTTTTCTTTCTATTTGTTAAAATGCTTAAAAGAACAACTCTGTAGTAGGAAAATTAGATTTTAATCTTGGTATCCCTAATGGACTATATCTTTTTGAACAAATAACTTAAGTTTATATAAGTTTTTTCTCATGTGTGCCCTGCCATAGTAGGTAAGAACAGACCCTCATCCTAGAGTTGTTATAAAGATGGAGAAGTAGGTTTTACCTGTACTGCTAAAGTAAAATACCTGTTGATTAATATAATCATGGTAAAGGTGTAAAAGTGAAAATGGAGTACTAAAAATAGTTGTTTATTTGATATGTTATAAATAGCATTGGAAGAGTTTAGAAATCATATAAAATTTAAAAGGAATAGACACAGTATTATCTAATTATCTTACACATTTAAACCAAGCCCCAGTTACCCTGCATGGTGCCTCTCCATTTGAGTTATTGGCTAGATTGATCACTATGATCCCCAAAACAATAAAACTATCTACCACATCTCCTGGTGATGCTCCTGATGAAGATAGAAATAAATTGCTCTTTCAGACCATGTGGCAGCCAGCAATGGCTCAAGATCACTAGATTTACAATGAACATTACCTCCAGATTAGCTTTGATTCATAGTGCTGGGCTGCAGTTCAGTAAAACACTGGAGACAACCTTCCTTTTCTTTGCAAGACCAACAGTGCTGCAGTATGCTGGTTTTGTGAAGGATATAACAAGTGGAGCAGTAAACACCAGAGAAAAGTGAGTAGAGCCTAAATTAACACAATTGGCATTAAGGCCTGTTCCCATGGAGAGAAAATCTGCATGACATTGCAAACCTGGAGCTTAAATATATTAATTGCAACTCAAAGAGAAACTTGTACATTTATTGGTATTAAATGCTATGCCTATATACCTGATGAATATGATAATACCTTCTTTATACTATATCATATACAGAAGAATATTAAATATGTTAAATGTCTTGGCAAAGTTGGTCCATTTATTATGTAGTTAATTAACTTGACTATAAGATAAAAGAATGGTTCTCTTAAGTACTGCCTTTATTTTGCTTGATATATGCTCGTTTATGTCTAGGGCATCTGTATTAGTCAGCCAAAGGAATGCTGATGCAAATACCAGAAATCAGTTGGGTTTTATAAACAGTATTTATTTGGGATAGAAGCTTACACTCACAGGGCCATGAAGAGTAAATTACTCTTCATGTCCTACTGGCGTAGCGAAATCAAAAACCCAATCTTAATTTAATCAAGTAAAAGTGAAACCTAAGAACCTAATACAATCCAATATGCCCAGAGGAACAGATCAGTTTTCAAACATAATCTTATATCTATTTTCAGAATTCATAAATAGTGTCAAACTGATATAGCATCCTCCACTTGGCTGCTTATATTATCAAACTGGAATTTTATTTCCTTGTAGAAAATAGGTTTACCTCTCCTTACTTCTGCTCTGGACATGCTTATGTTCACTAGCATACATCAGCCCCTCCATATCTTAAGGACTCACCAACCTAGTCCTCCCATTCTCTGTGTCCTAACCTTTTTTGGCTCATACCACTTTTAGGTCAACTCTTAAGCTTACCCTTTATTCTCATAATTGGCCCTTGTGCTTTTAAAACCTTAAACAGGTTTATCTCTTCCAGGTTGGATGCTTTAAAAGGGAAATTAGTGGTCATGCAAGATTCCACCCAGTTCCCAGTATTGTCCCAAGTGCACTTCCCATCAGTCTCAATAGAATAGTATGAGAGTTTTACATGTCATCAGAAAGGGATTACTGCAATTAACCAGCAGGAAGCAGCTACAGAAAAATAAACATCACCTTTCAGCTCCCCCTTAAGAATAAGGGTGAAAATTCTCTGAAGGGGAAGCTGAGGCAGGCTAGAACAGGGACCTGAGGGGGGAAAAAAGGGTGCCATAGAAAAGCATTAGAGCAATAAGGACAAAACAATCAGTTCTGTATAAAATCCTGTTCATGGGTGCCCATTTTTGCCTCCTCCTCACAACAGAAAGTCCTTCCAACAAGGGAAGAGTCAACTACCCAAGGATGAATACCAGAAGACACTCAGAACCAATGAAAATATTGCATTTCCAATCCTTTTTGTTTTTTTTGTATTCAGAACCAATAAGAATGTTACAAGTTACAAATCTTCATTTATATGGGGGATGGAAGGGGGGAAGGCCAGATTTAATAAGGCTGCAGCCTCTGCCCCAGCATGTTTCTCCCTTGAGCATATGCATACATTTGTCTTGAGTACATACTCTCACTTTCTTTTGATTCACATTAAACACTTTTCTTGCTCTGCTTAACTGTAGCATGTCTTTGAATTTTTTCCCATAATGTGACCAAGAACCTGGAAGCCCACCCCAACATCACGATCAAGAAGGTCAGCCTCAGTCAAATCCTGGGATGCTCTCTTTTTCTGAACCTGTTTCTTCTCTTGGGCTTATTTCTTGGCCTTAGAAATCTCCCTGTTTATTGGAATTGGAATTCCTCCCTTATCCCTATGAAATATAATTTCCATCTTTCAGGGTGCTCTATGGTAAGTTTAAAACCAGGAATCCTTTGTCCTAGGCAGATTTGAATTGATCATTTCTGGCACTGCCTCAGTTGATTGCAACCTTATTCTGCCTGTAATGCAAGTTCTGGGAAGAGCAAGAGGGAGATAAGACTCTTGGGTCAGGCTTTCGAGCTGCCACTGTATATACTGGAAGCCACATACTTGCTCTCCAGTATGCCCATAAGGGTTATTCTTCTTCCTCCAAAACAGAGTCGCTAAAAGAGCTCAGGTCCACTCCACGCTGTGTCAGGAAGGGGCTGGGTTAGAGAAGAGTTCCTGCTACCAGTATTAGATTGCATTTTCTTGATTCAGGACACCCTGCCACTGCAATCATTTAAGTATTTTTGGAGTTGTAAGGAAAATAGTTTGGCCTTTTATGGTAGCTTTTCAAAGATTCTGTGGGTGAACCGACACTGGAGTGTCTTATGCTGCCATCTTGGTTCCCTAGAAGCAATCTTAATAATCTTAACACCAATAAAATAATTTAAGGATGTAAATTGTATCCCTAGAAAACATTAACAATATAATGCCATGTAATATTGTTAAAAAAATTCAACAGAGATAAAAATTAAAATGAATATTTTATTAGGCAAAAAAAAAATCAAAAGAAAAGAATCAGAATTACAAAAATATATGATAATAAATGAAAATAGCAAATAAGTAATAACTTTAAATATAAGTGGACTAAACCTCCAATTAAAGCCTGTAATTAATTCTATGAAAATACAAGACCCAACTTTATCATGTTTATAAGTAATAGATGAATAAAAAATGTAAATATAAGTATAAGAATACAACTGTGCACTGTAATACTATTGAAAAAGACCTTTGAATTACAGAGTGTAATTGAGAATATGAAATATCAATAGTTCCAGTTTACCATAAAATTATGAAATTCTTTAACAGAGTTTCAAATCACATTTAAAAATGAGAGATTTAAAAACAGGAATTGAGTTGTGCACTTATCACCAGAATTAATTTTAGAATATATTCATTGCAACAAAAAAGAATAAGCCCTTACTCCTAATACCCACTTATTATTTATTTTATTTTTTTATACTTCATACTAATTTTCCTAGCTTTAGAGAATTATACTTAAGACATTACAATGTAAATTCATGTAGTATATTTAGAAATTAAATTTTAAAGTAATGCAAATACTTTATAGTATGGTATGCCAATAAAATTCACATTTTTATCATTTTTTTGGAGTAAGATTTCAGATTAGGGAAACATTTTTAGGGAGACTCCCCTATTATTGACACATAGCATTGGTATAGTACCTTTGAAAGAATCGATGAAAGAATCTTGCAGTATTTAGTCTTCTATCAAAATAATTCATCTATTAGAAATTAAGTATTGGAGTCCCACCTATAAAGATTCAACAAAAAAGATTAGTCATATAAAGTTTTGTAAATTATTCTTTCTTTAACTAATTCTTATATTATTTGAAAGTGCACTTAATAACTATAAAAATTGATTTCAGTTCTGGGGAAAAAAAAATTCCCTCACGGTGATTTTCAAGAAATGAGCAGACCCTATTGAGATGGATATATATAGGGCATCTTAAACCCAAGGACACCAATTGTAAAATAAATTCGTGATGGCCTTTTAATTTCCAATTAAAATTTTCTCTGTGAATTTGAATTTTTGATGAATTGAAAAATTGTACATTGAAACATTCATCAAATATGTATTATTTTTGTCATTCCTTGATCCATACCATTGTATTCTCTCCTGAAATTCTGGAGTATGAACAGTGTGTCTCTTGTACAAGCTGCTCCTAATTCTACATGAAAATTGACCTCATTATCATTAATTAAAGAAAGATTTACAAGAATGTATTTCACCCCATTGTATATAGAGGAAGTAAGGTATTGGCCATTAATAAAAGCTTTAATCATCTCAGCAATGATTTTTACCTCTTTCCTGTCAGATTTCATTCAATACACTATAAGCCAATATACTAGATAATAAAACAAGTTGCACAAACACTATTGTGGCTTAATACAAGATTACATATGCAATGCTGATCAATTATTTGAATTATTTGGAGGAAATACACCATGTTTTCCTTGTGATACCTCAAAAAATGCCCATTCTTCAATTGTGCAGTCCTAGAAAAAGATCGTTGTGCTGCACAAGTCAATGCAAAATACATGAAGTTGTAGGTTTCGCAAATGGCTATTTTAACATAGGTCAAAATGATTTATAAATAATAATAAATACAAGATAGTACTGAAAATTCAGTGAAATAAAATTATATAAACACTTAATCTTAAGCATAGATAAGCTTTTTATTCACAAAAGAAAATACAAGGAAGAAATATCGAAAGAACAGCAAAATGTATGAATGATTTTCATTATTTTCTATGAATTTTGTTGCATGGTAATTATATTTAATGTATGACAGTGCCACACATTAAATATAAAATTATTTCATTGTGAGTAATGAGCTAGTACTTGCCATGTGGTTAGTGATCTTCCCTTTCAACTACAGGTTAATAAATGATTTCTCTAGATACGCCTTCTCTTCTAACCAGTCATAAATTAGAACATCACAAAAGAATACCAAAAATGCTGCTCAATATTATGTGGCTTCTAAGGGGAAGGTAATTTTCTGTTACAAATCTGACTTAGATATATTAGTTCTTTAACTTTTATCATTGGCATCATGTCAAGCAATCTTCCTTGGAAATAGGTCCCAAAGATGACCCAATATTTCATTATCAACAATCCTCAATATAAGAAGTACCATGGAATTATCGAGGTGAAAGACAAGGGACACTCTACTATGATTAGGTCCACATTAGCTTCCTGGTGTACTTGTGATACATAATTTCCATGTGAGCTAATTGTCCAGGACCTGAAAAAAATATTTAGGTTGATTTATTTTCCCTCAAAAAATCCATGCAAAAAAATTTAAATGTAAATTATCCCAAAGGAAACAAATATTACATAATATAAATTCCATGCTCCTTGAATGTTTTACATATTTTATTTGTGAGAAAAACTTGGGGCTGATAAATTTCTAGACAGATAGTGTTGGAAGAAGTTTTTCAACAACTTTGACTCATGTTAAGTATTAATCTCAAAGTTAGAGAGATTTAGTTTAGCTAAAAAATGGGTATATTATTATAAATATATGCACATACATATACATATCATGTAGGCCTTACCGAAATAATGCCAGGATTTGTATAGCTATGGAAATTTTGGAACTGATAGAATCACAGTCTTAATGTACATATTTAAAATACAATTTTTTGGAGGAAAATTGTGTAATCTGTGAAAAACATAACCTAAAATTAATACTAATAGTATATGCTTTAGATTACTAATAGACAAAGTTTTAATTTTTATCTGTCATTTGAACTAAATAATAATGGATGGAAAAGAACAGCAAATTATGCAAAATACTCTCTATAATTGTTTAATACATAATTAGCAAATTTTTATTTGCTGAAATTAAATATAAGTAGGAATATAGTATTATAAGCATTATCTTTGGACTCAACCCATTTTTCGTAGAATCACAGAGCAAACAATACTTAATGGATGTGGCTGTAGTTAAATTACTTAATTTTCCATGTCCTTTTCTCCTCTAAAAATATGTGCAATTGTAATAATTATGGTATAATATTTTCATCTGTATAAATGTGCTAATGAAGGGAAGTATTTATAATAGTGTCATATTCATTCCAAGTATGCAACATATGCATATGTTTATTTATATGAATATCTATTACATAATAAGCAAATTTTGAATTTTTTACCTAATAAATAACTAGCAAGCAAACAAAGATCTTTTTCAGTCATATTTTACTAACTACTTTTTTTATTATGTATTTTTTAAATCACTAGGCTGACTACTAAATAAACATCAAATCATTCCTATAAACATAAACAGTTTTGAAGTCATTCATGCTAACTATTGCATTGCATTTCTTAACAGTTTAAAATAATTGGATGCTATGGGAAGTAAGAATAAAACGAACATGCGTGACTTCATCCTTATGGAATTGACAGATTCTGAAGTGATCCAGTTGTTCCTCTTTGTTTTATTTCTCCTGATTTACCTTATTACATTGCTGGTAAATGCAAGTATGATATTGTTAATTCACCTGGATTTCCAGCTTCACACCCCCATGTATTTTTTTCCTCAGTCACCTGTCATTCCTTGACCTCACTTACACAACAGTCATCACACCTAAAACCTTAGAGAAATTACTGACTTCAAACAAGTATATTTCATATAAGAGCTGCTTCATCCAGATGTCTTTTTATTTCTTCTTGGCTGTCACTGAATTTTTCTTTCTCTCTTCAATGGCTTATGACTACCATGTAGCTATCTGCAGTCCTCTTCATTGCCAAGTTATTAGGTCCAGGAGACTCTGCCATGTCCTCATCACTGGGTACTACATGATTGGTTTCACTGAATCATTAATCAACCTTCTTTTCATGTATAGTTTGCATCTCTGCAAATCCAAGGTAATGGATGATTTTTTCTTTGAAACAATCCCAATTTTAGCCCTGCCCTGCACTGACACTCGTGATACTGAAATCATGATATTCATTCTTGTTAGTTTAATTGTATTGGTGTCTCTTATCAAAATCTTTGTGTCCTATGTGTCTACTATCCTGAAAATTAAGTCCACTTCAGCAAAGTACAAAGCTTGTGCTTCCTACCTCTTTAGAGCCACCATCTATTATGGCAGGACGATTTTTATTTATTTAAATCCAAGAAAGTCCTGCTCCTTGGGAAAAGATCAAGTAGCCTCTGTATCTTACACTATGGTGATCCCCATACTGAATCTACTCATTTAGAGTCTTAAAAACAAAGATTGAAAAATGCTCTCATTAGAATCATGCAGAAGAGAGAGGGATCCAGACAATTGAAATGACAGTGATGCTGAACATTTGAGTACATTTTTTTCTTGCTCTCCTTTTTGGGTATTTATTGGTCCCTCTAAACACAGTAGCATCTGGTAATTAGTTGTACCATCCTCTATTAGACCATGCATTATTTTAACATTTCCAAAAATATGTTTTCAGAAATTAATATAATAATTGGAAGCCATAAAATATGTTAAACTTGTGGTTTAAGTATATGTGATTTAATGGCAACTAATATGCAAGAAAAAAAAGTAGTGTTATTCTTCAAATTGTGCTATAGAAATCCCCATGTATATTCCAAATTCAAGAGATTTCATTATGGAGAGCTCTTTCAAAAATTATTCCATTCATTCTGTACGGAAGAAATATAGCACATTCTTAAGCAGTACTGCTTTGGATTGAAAAATCCAGGGTTTTTAATTTAAATCTGACAACTTTTTAAATGTATATTCCTTAGTAAGTCACTAAAAGTTTAATTCTTGTCTCCTTGACTGTATAAGAGAAATAATTGTAAATCCAGATTTATATTAAATATGGAATCATATGATGAATGAAAAGGATTTAATGCAGTACTAATACATTTTTAACATGATAATTCTTGCAAAGTTTTGAATACACATTATCTTTTGTTATGAAAATGTTCTCTGTTGTTTTATAAATTCTTTTAGCTAATCTAATTCATACTCATACATGCAGCTGAAAGAGAAAAAGAAAACTTTAATATTTGGTTTCTGAGCAAGCAAATATTATGATAGAATTAATTTTAAAAAAAGTATATGTGAACTTTGAAGATATTTGAATTTATTTTAAATTATTAAATAAAATGAAATAACCTAATCATTTAGCACAGTTTTGTGCATGATCTTATGTATAAAATTTACCAAAACATTTCAATTATTCCAAATATGAACCCTGTACATTTTAAGCATTAACAAATATTTCCTTTTAAAAATGCGCTTACTGGGGGACGGATGTGGCTTAAATGGTTGGGTTTCGGTCTCCCATATGGAAGGACCGGGTTCGATCCCTGGGACCTCCCGGTAAAAAAATAAAAATAAAAAATAAAAATGCCCTTACATAATCTGGAATTGCAGTT
>JAQZBX010091951.1:0-12331 GCA_029593785.1 Cabassous unicinctus
GAAAAGTCATAAGAAAGAAAAAATAAGAAGAATGAAAAAATGGAATGAAAAAAAAATTAACAGGAAAAAAAAATTATGACTGGAAAGATGAGAAGAGAAGAAATAAAATGAAGAGCAAATTAGAGAAGGTGGAATGAAAAAAAAGCCAAGGAAGAGGGAGAAAATAAAAGAAAGAAAAGAAATAAAGAAAATAAGGAGAAAAAAAAAGATAAACAAGCAATAAACAAAATGAACAAACAGAAAAACAAACAGGCCTCCCCCTCAAGCTACTAGCAACTGTCTCAGGCTGACAGTGCTCACAAATCAATCACCTTGCAGCCTGCCCTCCACAGGTAAGGTACCTGAATGTAGAGAAAATAATAAAACTTAAAAACTTAAAAAATTAAAAAATTAAAAAGAAAAAAAAATCCTCTTCACAGTGTCTGGAGGAAGAGTTCAGCCTGATGTTCCTTTCTCTGCCATTATGGATATTACTTCAATGCCTTAATCAAAATTTAAAGTCATGCAATCAACTTACATTCATAGGTCATTGTAGGGGCTATGTAAGTTGACTCTGAGTAATTTCTTCTGGGAAACTGGCAGCAAACATAAAAATAACAATAATTGTGGTTGTGGTCAGAAATATCAAAAAGAAATAGCAATAAATATGGCAAGAAAGAGAGCTTCTGTGTGTGTGCATGATGGCTTTTTAGTGTGTGAGAAAGAAAGAGAAAGAGGGTGATTACACAAAATAAATTGAGATGCTAACATGTAAAGATTTAAAAAAAACAATGTACTTTACAAAGGCTCAGTTAATGTTATGTAATTTCTTTTCAATTTACTCTTATTTTTCTCTATTCATATTGCATTATTTTCTGTTCTCAATAACAGAATAGAATCATAGGAATATAAAATTTTTGATGTTCAAGAAATGTGTTAACAACCAATTAATAAGAGAAAATAAAAGGAGAAGAAATATTTCTGTTATTTCCTTATTGCTTCTGTAATAAATTACTACAAATTTAGTAGCTTAAAACAATATAAATATATTATTTTTCAATCCTGAAAGCCAGAATTCCAAAATGAGTGTTATAGTGTTAAAATCTAGGTGTCAGCATGCTAGTTCTTTCTGAAGGTTCCAGAATAGATTCCATTCTTTGTGACATCCAGTATTTGGTGGATACTAGTTGTGGCAGTTTGACATTATTGATGAATTCCAAAAAGAAATATTGATTATGTTTCTAAACTGGTCTGTTCCTCAGAGCATGATAAACTTTGATTTTATTAAATTCAGAGGTTTCACTTTTACTTGATTAAATTAAGATTAGGGCTTTGCTTCAGCCATGTCAGTGAGATGTTGAGTCCCCACACCCTTGGTGGGCAGACAGTCAGACATAAAATGACACAGCAGAGGAGAGAGCTTAGTTTTGACACTGGAGCCCCAGGGAGAGAGCCAAACCATTCTCCTGATAGTTTACAGGTGGCCTTGTGCAGTGGGCAGAGCATCTGAGCCCGGAAAGAGACAAGCCCCAGGAAGAGAGATGAGTCTTATGTCAGCCTACAGCTGAGAGCTGTAGAAGCTGGGACAATGAAGCCTTAGGAGGAAGAACAAGTCTGAACCTTCACAGAGACTGGCAGCCATCTTGCTCCAACACATGGCAACAGACTTTGGTGAGGGAAGTAAATTCTCTTTATGGCCTTGTGACTGTAGGCTTCTATCTCAAATGAATACATTTTATAAAAGCCAACAAATATCTGGAACTTTGCATCAGCAACCCTTTAGCTGTCTAATAGAGTATTTGGTACCGAGAAGTGAGGTTGTGCTTTTACAATTACCAAGGTGCTGGAACAGTTTTATAAATGGGTAAGGGGTATGTTTTGCAGGAATTGTGAGATGCTTGATAGAAAATGCCTAGATTGCTTTGAAGAGACTGTTGATGGGAACATGGACACTAGAGAGACTTTTTATGAGGCCTTAGAAGTAAATGATGAAACTATTTTTGGAAACTGGAAGAAAGGGAATCCATGTTTTTAAGCTGCAGAAAACTTGGCAAGATTAACTCCTAACATTTTATGGAAGGCAGAATTTGAAAATTGTGACCCTGGCCATTTACCTGAAGAACTTTTCAAAGTAAACTCAGAGAATGCAGCTTGCTTCTTCTTGCAGCTTATAGTAAAATGATAAAAAAGGGAGATAAGCTGAGAACTGAATTGTTGGGCAGAACAAAGCTAGAAACTTATTCTGGAAATTCCAAGCCTCTGAAAATCAAACCCCAAGATGATAGTGCCCCATTTGAGGACTTAACTAAACTTGGAAACTGTACATCAAGATTGAAAATGCAGTTATCTATGAAAAACTTGTGGAAAGTCTTACTGTCTGATGGCTTGTAGCCCTGCTTCCTACATGCTAAGACAATGAGCTTTTTGAGAGAGTTGTAGGAACAAAACCACTGTCAGCCTGGACTAAAAGGGACATGAAGGGGCACTGTGGAAGGGAAAATGGCTTTGAGAAGAAAACCATGGAAGCTAAGGTCTGGAATTAAGACATCTCCTTGTGCCAAGAGAAGGACCCCACCACGTTTAGGGAGAGGGTGAATTTGTCCTGCCATTTGAAGAAGGTGGATGTTCCAGCATGATATTCAGGGAGAGTTTTGCCAACCCAAGCTACAGAGAAGGTGGAGTACATTCACCAAGAGTTGGGGAGAGTGAAGTCAATACCCCATACGTCTAAGAAGGGTGGGCCTGCCTCCCATAGATTATGGAAGGCCAGGTCATCAACTCATTGCTTTGAGAGGTTTGGGCCTGTAGGCCAGAGATTAGGAAGAATTTTGTCTCCCCCTCACTGTACTAAGTGGACTGAGACTGTACACCATAGATCAGAGATGGAGTGACCATTACCCCGTTGTTCTTGGAGGGTGAGGTCTGGAGCTCAGTTGCCACCTAGATGCTTGATGAAGGTGAAACCAAGAAAATGGCTTTGGGCAAGCTTGTGGAAAGGGTGGGTCCCAATGAAGTCCTGGGGAGAAGAAACCATAATCTTGAGAATGACTCTCAGAATTTAAAATCTAATGAAGTATGCCCTGCATGTTTTCAGAACAATTCTCGACCTGTGACTCATGTTTTCCTCCCAAATTCTTCTTATCGTAATACAAATGTTTATCCTTTGTCTGTTCTTTTGTGTATTGGAAGCAGATAAATTGTTTTGTAATTTTCCGAGGTCTACAGCCAGACAGGAATTTGCCCCAAGGCAAACTGTATTTCTATAAACTTATTGTGATGCGATTTTGTACTTAGCACTGTTACTGATTTAAGATCTTTTTTTGAATATTGTAGTGTGTTTTTGGAATTCAGAGGGTGGAGTATGGCGGTTTGATATTATTGATGAATTCCAAAAAGAAATATTGATCATGTTTGTAAACTGGTCTGTTCCTCTGTGTGTAGTCCTCTTTGAGTGTATTAAATTCAGAAGTTTCACTTTTACTTGATTAAACTAAATCAATGTCAGTAGGACATTGAGTCCCTACCCCCTTGGTGGGCAAACACTCACATAGAAAATGACATGGCAGAGGAGAGAGCTTAGTTTTGATGCTGAAGCCCCAGGGAGAGAGCCAACGATTCCCCTGAGACTTTACAGCTTGCCTTGTGGAGAGAGCAAAGCAGCTGAATCTGGAAAGAGACAAGTCCCAGGAAGAGAAATAAGCCTTATGGCAGCCTACAGCTGGTTGCTGAGGAAGTTGCGACAATGCTTTAAGTGGAAGAACAAGGCTGAACCTCACAGAGACCAGCAGCCATCTTGCTCCAACATGTAGCAACAAACTTTGATGAGGGAAGTAACTTACTCTTTATGACCTTGTAACTAGTACTCTTTGTCTTGTGGTCACATCAGTACAATTTTTCCCTCTGTTGTCACACTGCATTCACTATTTCTGTAGTCCAACATTCCTTTTCTTTTGTATTGTTGATTAAATTTAGGGCCCACCAAGATAATCTAATATAATCTTTCCAACTCAAGATCCTTACTTAAATCACCTGCACAGTATCTTTTGCCATACAGGGCAACAATAGTAGTTTTCAGTGATTAAAGATTGGATATTTTAGGACCCATTTTTCAGCCCACCACAAGATAATAACAAAAAAATTACTGAGCTATTTGGCCATTCAGACTGAAAAGGCATTGGCAGGAAATAACCTTGAGAAATTTGCAAACTGCCCTAAACTGTATATGATTCTACACCATAGATGAACTCTAGTCTTTCTTGATGCAAACCCTAAAGCTAACTCAACTCAGCTCTTAAAATATTCATGATGAGGTGATCAACTCTACAAAATATTAGTGACAAAAATAGATTTTTCCTTTTTTTTTGGTGGAAACATTGGAGAGTCTCCAATTATAGAACAATAATTTAATAAAAAATTCATTTAGAATTATATGCTTTCCCATAAATTAACCTTACTGTCATCCCCAACCAGACTTCTTTATCACCCATGAACTTTTCCCAAACTGTTTTTGATCTCTCATCCATGTTTGTAAAACTTCTTACCTTAGGCTTAATCCCTCTCAATCCTAGATGCAGAGACATACAGAAGTTCTGTTTTACCATCTCATGGTGTGCTTATCAAAATATTCAGTGACTGTCCTTAATTTATGGGGAGGAAGATGATGCTACTCTCTTTGCTAAAGTAATCTTTTTGTTTATATCATTAAACAAGAATAAAAAATTACTAGAAATCAGATCAACTATACAATCCATTGCCTGTATAATGTGAAGTAAACCAGATTGGAAGTAGAACTCTCATCTAAAGTATAATATCTCAGAAGTTACTTGGACACATTTATAGAGATCTAAGAAAAAATATATAAAGTTTGACCAACAATTCCATGCCAGGTTATCATACATACACAATGACAAAATAAAAACAACCCTGGAAATCCAAAGATAAAAGTGTTTCATCATAATGCTTTTCCTAAGATATTTACTTATAGAATTACTTCAGTAAAGTGAGAAATGAATCAAAATTAAAAACTCATTTGTGAGGAAAATATTTTGTCTCAGAAAAGGACAGTTACTAGAGAAAACAGCAGATTTTAAGGATGGCAGATTAACAGAAATTAATTCAAGTTAAAAATATCTTAAAGTACAATTCATGAAGCAAGAAAAATCAAGAAAATAATCTGCATCTAACCTTCAAGATTATAAAAATATATGAAAACAAAGGAAAATAAAAATATTAGCCCAGAAAATTAACCAGAGGATAGAAATCAAAAGAACGCTAAATTTCTGTTAACTGGTTGTATTGTGATATGGAACACATGGTCAATGCATAATAAAATATATTTTATTATTGTAAGCAGCAAGACATATGAAATCATTCCTTAATTTAGAGATAACTGATCTAATTCTATGTACAATATGAAGTTCACTAAAGAAACATAATTAGAAGATAAATGTGTATAGCAAATGTGAATAAAGAAAAAGAGTAAATGGTATGAAAAGATAAACTGAAATACATGAAAATGTCAAAATTAAGGCCAAAGTTATTTAGTAAGATTACATAAGAACAGGTTAGACAACTGTTGCTTAAAATTAATATCATAGATTGAGGTGAATAAAATTAGGAAACATTAGAATATTCTGTTTAAAAGGAACACATCCTTAAACCCTTTAAGGATATTTTGGCCATTAAAAAATAAGAAATTACAAGTAAAAAGATGTAAAGTTACTTTTAATATTAGACAAGTAGAAGTAGTGAGACAAGAATTCAAAAGGAAAAATGATTTTTATGCCCATTAACCAAAATAACTAGATAAATGAAATAGATAAAAACAACCAAAATTTCAGAGGCAAATATAGGTGAGAATATTATATTTCCATAATTTATAAAATTAATTAGGTAAAAACTAAATTTATTATTTAAAAACACATTGAGCTACATTAAATATGAATGAAAATTGGTAATATTGTATATATGAAGAGAACCATATTTTATTACTATATTATAAATACAAGTCATTTTAGAAAGTATGGACATTTCAGAAGTAAATGTGGGGAAATAACATAAGCAGTTATTTTTTAAAAAGTTGAACTGGTGGGAAGTAGATGTCACTCAAGCATTGGCCTCCTGTCTACCATATGGGAAATCCTGGGTTCAATTCCTGGTGCCTCCTGGTGAAGGCAAGCTGGCCTGCGTGGAGAGGTGGCCCACACAGAGAGCTGGTGCAACAAAAAAGAGACACAGAAGAAAAAGACTATGAGAGATACAATAAACCAGGGAGCTGAGGTGACTCAAGCGAATGAGTGCCTCTCTCCCACATGAGAAAGTCTCAGCATGGGTTTCCTAAAGAGAAATCCAGAGGAGAAAAAAAGCAGACACAGAAGAACACACAGCAAATGGACACAGAAAACAAGACAGTGAGCGCAAGTGTCAAGGGGGCAGGGCATAAATAAAAATATCAATAAAAATAAAAAAAGAAATTTCCTCATACTTAAAAAAGCAACATAGAACTGGTCACAAAATGTAATGATAACATATGAATTGAACATCATTGATGATAAAATAAAAGAAAATATAACTATAGACACTATTCTTATGTAATTTATATCTGGTTGTAAAAAATCAACCAAGACTACCCAGTATTGTTGAAAGTATATGGAAAGAAACACCTGCATTTATTATGGGTCAGTGTAGATATTTGCATATATTTTCTGGAAGGCATAGTAAAGATGTGAATTATTTTCATTTTTCTTTTAGCAATTTATCATAAAGGGGTTAGTAGTGTCAAAATATCAAATTTAAGAATATTTATTATTTTGGTGTTTAAAATAGAATAAACAAAAGGAACAACATGAAAATTTTTATTCTAAAATTCATACTCTGCGCATCACTAGTAGGCAGTCATTAAAACAGTACTGAATACATTGACTTAGACATAAATGATGTATTAAAAGGAGTAGATTACAGATTAAAATATAGAATTTGCCCTCATTTAGAATGTTTATGTGTAGTTGAAGGTATACATATATGTATCTATATCATGTATATTTATATTATTTATACCTATTCTTATAATTATATTTTAATGGAAAATACATCACAATATTAATTACAGTTGACTTTGAGAGATTGTATAGTATATTTTATTAAAATGTTCTTAACTCCTCACCTCTCAGCCTCTCTGTGTTTTCCGTGTTGTACATAGCTGCTATTTCTGGATATTCTCGCACAATTATTTATTTGTATATTAAGCAGTTTTAAATTCTTTTTCGTTTGTTTGTCTGTTTTTGTTTATTATTATTATTGAATTCATGAAAATGCTTTAATAATAATTGAAGTGATGGATGCACAACTATGTGACTACACCAAATACCATTAATCCTACACTTTGGATGAATTGTATGTTTTACTAATATGTACCAATAAAAATGATTTGTTAAAAAATTTTTCTTAACTCTATTTTATTTTTCTACAGTTAATATGTACCACCATGTAATAATTAAATGCAAGTAAAGTAAAAAAAAAAAGTTAAACTGACTCACTGAAAAGAAAGTAAATAATGCATGCAATTTTTGGGTAAAGTTTGTTTTGTAATTTGTATATTGTAAATTTAAGTTTGGAGACAAAATTTAGTTTGAACACATCATAGCTTTAGGATCTAGGTTTTTCTTGTATCATTTACAGTATGTTTGTGAAAATATGCCATAAAATATTTAACAGGAATTAAAACAAAATGTGATGTACAATGCAACATATTTTAAAAATTTCTTTGGAGAGAGAACAATCCAGAAGTTTTTAAACTATTAACTTTATTTTAGCTGGTAGTACGTGTAATAAAGATGCTTTATTAGGCAACTAGAATATTTGTTTAACCTTATATTTAATTTCAAAGATCTGTTTTTGCTTTACATTTACGTAATTTATAAAATTAGAACTTTCACAAATGAAACATATCGTTACTTGCTTTGATTAGTTCTAAAAGTCATCTTTACTAAATATATCTTTTAAAGAATTGTGATGTAGCTCTTTTATATCCTACAGTGCAATACTGAATGGCTGCTGCTCATAGAGAGCATTGAGTCATTTAAAAAAAGTTAGAAAATTGGCTAATATTTATTTTGTAATGGCTGTTAACAGCTACTTATTATAAAATTCAGCTTTCTTAAAACCCCAAATTCACAAATGCTTATTACATTCTTAATGTAAATAGAGAAGGACGGCAATATAAGCTACAATACTTTAGATATTTTAAATAAATATGTAAAACACTCAGCTGCTATAATTTTTGTTTAATGAAAGGTCACTCTTAATACTTAGTGGTTAATGGAATCCATTATTATGTTTAGATTATATTGAAATCAAATGTCTTTGAGAATTTGAAAATTAAGCAGCTTTATTGAAGAAAATGTGAAGTGTTTTCCTTGGAACAATTAGTTTTCTTATTAAACTGGATACCGGGAAGCGGATGTGGCTCAATCGATAGGGCTCCCATTTACCATATGGGAGGCCCCAGGTTTGCTTCCCGGGGCCTCCTGCTGAAGGCAAGCCGGCCCGCACCCGCGCGGTGCGGTGAGCTGATGCAGCATGACGATATAACAAAGGGAGACAAGCAGACACAGAAAAACGCACAGCAAAATGGACACAGCGAGCACAAGCAGCAAGGGGGGGATAAATAAATAAATAAATAAATAAATATCTTTAAAAATAAAAATAAAAAAATAAACTGGATACCAATTAAAAAGATGGAGCAAGATATCGAGCCAATAGAGGAAATCCTCAATATTACAAAATAACTTTTATGCAAATTGACATTATTTATAACAAAAAATGCATGATTTGTATCTAGATTTAAATATATTGAAAATTCAGCCTATGTTGTATAAACAATTTTTTATATATCTCACCTCTCTTAGTGATTAGACTGGCATGTACTTTATTTATTTAGTTAGTTAGTTTTACTGAAACTGGAATGGTAAATGGAAGAATTTGAATGGGAAAACATATATCCCATTTATTTAGACAATTTTTATATTTGGCCGATAAATAATGAAATGTGTTTGAATTATATGAAAAAATAAGAATCAGAAAATGAAAAATTAGCTTTCCATAGATTTTTCTTTTCTTCCATCTCCCTCCCTCTCTTCCTCCCTCCCTCCCTCCCTCTGTTCTTCCCTTTCTCCATTCCTTCTTTCCCTCTTTCTTTCCTTTGTTCTTCATCCCCCCCCTTCCTACAAAATTCAGTCGTTAAGCTCTTTAGACCCAAGGGCTCAAGCAAGACTTTTCTTTCCAAAATGATGGCAACACATGTCTCAAAGGTATGTAGAAGGGGTGATGAAGAAATCATCTATCTATCTACCTATCTACTACCTATCTAAATATAATTAAGAGATAAATATAGATGTAGAATAAATGTTGATGTATCAGTAAATATAGTTACAAGCATATTTAATAGCACTTTCCATTGAGAGGGCCTGAGATAAGAAACACTGTGATAACACTGAGCATTGACCTAATACCCAACTTTTAAATAATACTTATCATTTTCCACTGTAAGATACAAAGTTTCCTTTGAGAGGTGGTTGATTTTAAGGCTAGGACTGGGAAAGTAAAATGAGCTTGGAACATCTTGCTGAATTGGAAATTAAGGAAGTGCCCCAATTATGATGGAGAACTGTCTGAAGGACAGAAACTATTTGTAAGATGTCCCATGGGCCAAACCTGGCACAAATTAGTGTCAAAATGAATAATGATGGTATCAGTTTATTAATCCATTGTATAAAATTCAAACTGTCTCCCTAAACTGATAGAGAAATAAATGAATTTATAAACTCAGAAACAAGAAAGCTCTATCTTGCACTAAAATGCCAATTAATAAATGTGGAACAAAGAATGGAAATTAAAGAATTACCTTTTGGCAAACTTCAAAGAAATAATGAATTCAGAAAAGATTAGTGAATGGATACTAATATTAGTGTGCAGCTATTTGGTGATGAATAAGATATTCCATTGCTTCAAAGCACTTGCCCATGAAGTATGCATTCAATACTGTGGGGGAAAGAGTAATTTTACAATAGAAATACCTAGTAGATAAAACCGTAATCCAATTATAGAAGTTAATATCGAGGGTGAAGAGACCTTGAACACAGCATTACTTCTGTGCTAGTCCTACCAAAATTTCATAACCTGAACCTGCACATGAAGAATGTCATACCTATATAAATTGAGACATCCCACAGGAGTTTTAACAGTAAAAGAAAGAGTTAAGAAATTTTCAGATGGAGGGAAATTAAGATACTAGACAAATAAGTGTTATCCAAGATACTGGATTGAATCAGTTTGGTATAAAAGAAATCATTGAAACTTGACAAGCTCTATGGATTGGATGGTAGTAATTCATTAGTTTCAATGAGCTGATTTTGATATTTTTCCTGTGGTTAAGTAGGAGAGTGTTTGTAGAATGTAGAGTGTATGCTTTAAAATATTTGGGGGGTAATGGAGCATCATGTTGGTAAGCTAGTCTCAAGTATAATAGAATAATTTTTATGTGTTTTTTGCAAATTTTCTGTAAATTTGAGGTTATTTCAAATTTTTAAATTGTGAAATCTGTTTCCCATAATAACAATGAAATTTTATTTTCTATTTTTAGAATACAAATGGACTGATTTTATTGCAAAATATTAAATGGGTAATATATGAAAAAATCTTATAATAAATAGACTATTTTCTATAGTATGTCAATTAATTTGTACTAAAAATTACAAAATTTTCCTGTAGTAGTGATACAAGTTCTGAAGATGCAAAGGCTGTTCTGAATTTAATTTCTAAAAGTTCAGTTTTATCATTATGTCAATATTTAAAAAAAAAAAATATATATATATATATATATACACAACCTTAAGAGAAAATAAGAATCAAAGCAGTTATTGAAATTAATCAGGAATTTATGTAAACCCTATCTTACTATTTTATCATGCATTAATTTTGAAAACATTTTTGTCTTATGGACTTCAAGATGAAATCCAATAATAAGAAGAAATACATTTAAAGTGAATATTTAATAGTATTTCTACATCAAAAATCTTTGGCACTGCCTTAATATTGGAAAATATATTCATATGTCAGAATATTTTCAGATATATTTCACGGAATCATTTGTTTTTAAAATTTTGATTGCCTAAGAGTTATCTCCTTAGAGCTTCCATGTTGCTCAAATGTGGCCTCCCTCTAAGCCAAACTCAACATATAAATGCATTACCTTCCCCCTGGCATGGGACATGACCCCCAGAGATGAGCCTCCCTGGCACTGAGGGTTTACTACCAAGCACCAACTAGCAATGCAACTGCAAAAAAGACCTTTACCAAGATTGGGAAAGGGTAAAGACAAGTGAATTTATATGGCTAAGAGACTTCAAAGTGAGTTGGGAGGTCATTCCAGAGGTTATGCTTATGCATGTCTCAGCAGGATCTCATAATATTGCCTCAAATAACAAGGCTGCTGAAGGCTCCAGGGACATCCAGACACTGTAGGCAGGACATACAGCTCAGGAGAGTGGCACCCTGCCAGTGGACCCACTTTGGAATTTATGCTCCCCAGTATGACAGAATTGGACACAGTTGTGGTTTCCCTACAGATGGCTGTTATGCCCTGTATTAGTCAGGGTTCTCTCGGGAAACAGAATCAACAGGAGATATCCGTCAATAATATGAGATTTTAAAAGAGTCTCTCACGCAACCGTGGGGATGCACAAGTCCAGGCTCCACAGGCAGGCTGCAAACCAGTGGCTCTGATGAAAGTCCAACGAAGGGTCATTGATGAGTTTTGGAATGTAACCGTTGGGGAATTTGATGTAATTATGAATTCCAAAAATATAATTGGATCATGCCTGTAATCTGATCTGTTAATCTGGGCATGATTGAATTATGATTGGGGCGTTGACTGGGCCATGTCAGTCAGTAGGGCGTTGAGCCCCACCCCCTGGTGGGTGGGAAATTGAATGTAAAAGGCAAGGCAAAGAACAGAGGAGAAGCAGTCTGTTGAGAAGCAGTTTTGATGTTGGAAAGAAGGCCCCAGGAGAAGAGAAGCAAGCCTTTCGCCTGATCGTCTACAGCTGACCTTGTGGAGGAAACAGGAGCTATGCCTGGAGAGAAACGCAGCCCCGCGAAGAGAGGAACCCCAGAAGCCTGAACCCTGGCAAACGCCGGCAGCTGTCTTGCTCTAACACGTGACAATGGACTGTGGTGAGAGAAGAAACTTAACGCTTTATGGCCTGGTATCTGTGGACTTCTACCCCAAATAAATATCCTTTATAAAGACCAACCCATTTTTGGTATTTCACATTAGCACCCCTTTTGGCTGACT
>JAQZBX010091952.1:0-12328 GCA_029593785.1 Cabassous unicinctus
GGAAATCACATATCTGATAAGGGTTTAATATCCAGGATATATAAAGAGATGTTACAACTCAACAATAAAAAGACAAACAACCAAATTTAAAAATGGGCAAAAGACTTGAATAGACATTTGTCCAAAGAACAACTACAAATTGCAAAAAAATGCTCAACGTCACTAATGATTAGGGAAATGCAATTCAAAACCACAATAAGATATCATTTCACACCTATCAGAATGGCCACTATTAAAAAGACAGAGAACTACAAGTGTTAGAGAGGATGTGGAGAGATAGGAACACTTATTCACTGTTGGTGGGAATGCAGAATGGTACAGCCACTGTGGAGGACTGTTTGGCAGTTCCTAAAGTAGTTGAATATAGACTTGCCACGTGACCCTGCAATACCACTCCTGGGTATATACTCAGAAGAACTGAGAGCAATGACATGAACAGACATCTGCACACTGATGTTCATAGAGGCATTATTCATGATTGCCAAAAGTTGAAAACAACCCAGGTGTCCATCAACTGATGAACTGATAAACAAACTGTAGTCTAGTCACACGACGGAATATTATGCAGCTACAAGAAGAAATGAAGTCGTAAAGCATAAGACAACATGGATGAACCTGGAGGACATTATGTTGAGCGAAGCAAGCCAGACACAAAAGGACAAATACTGTATGATTGCATTACTATGAACCAAATATATTGTGTAACATATTGTATGATTCAAAAAAAATTTTATACGTATCCAGTACATTTAATTGAGAAATGGATGTTTTTATTCAACTGTGTTTTCTTTTTAGTTTTTAATTGTTTATATTTTCAATTAAATGTACAAAATAAAGTAAAAGAAATATATCACACCTGCACAAACATGTCCCCTCAAGAATAATGGTTTTTTTTTTGAATTTTAATTCAAGCTCATGGAATCCTTGTAAAGAATCCCTGTGTTAGAGCAAGAAGGTGATGGGGGCATTTATGGTTGAGCAAGAGACTAGGACTTTGCAGATAACAAACCATGAGGTGGAGAGATCAAGTGGAAGGGTTTCAGAAACTGGAGTGGGATGGAAAATGGTGTCAGAACAAAGTTGTACAACATTTAATGAAGAGTCCAGGGGATGTGCAAGGACTTGAGAGTCTGGGCTTCATGGGGTGCCTGATGTAAATAGGGACCAAAGGCATGAGAAGGTTGGGTCTGAGGGTGGCAGCAGGGCAATGAGTATGGGAGCCGGGAGGAGTGGGGCTCTTGCAGGCAGCACAGAGAGCTCTGGGGCAAGCTTTTCCCTCTTGCTAATGTGGTTTGGAGGCCAGGGGAGGTGCAGTCTTATCTGGGGTAGCCAGATCTCTGGAGTTCCCAAAACATGAGTGCCTCTGGGTTTCTCAGAAACTCCTGCCAGTGAAGGTGTGGAGGACCAGGGACCAGAAGGTTTGGAGAATAAAATGCATACAGGGAGTAGCAGGGATGAGCCTGGAGCCATATCCTGAAATTCTCGTGCCACTGATGATGAGTGGAATATGGAGAGCTAGCAATAGTCATTAAGAGGAAAACTAGGGTGACTGTTTATATAACAACTAAGGAGGCAATGTGATAAATTGACAAGCATGGAAGGGAGGCTACACTTTTTGAAATCTTGTAGAATCCATTAAAAGCTTTTAATATATTCCTTCCACCTAAGCTAGTTAGCAAAGTAATTACTGAGATTCCTGGTTTAGAGAGGCTAAGTAACTGATCTGGGAATCTTCACAGAGATAGGAAACTCTTCCTCCTCTGAAGGTAGGCAGAGAACGTTACTGTTGAAAAATAGGTGCTAGGAATGCAAGGGAAATTTGAGACAGCCTGCTTAATCCTCTCCAGCCACCCTAATGCATCAACCAAACTGAATATTCTTGACACCAGGAACTTTAAATAGACTTATTAGTTGGCTGTAGTAAATCAAGAAAAACACATGCTGGGATGGATGTGGCTGACAACAGAGGTGATACTAGTGTGAAATGTGTTTGAAGCCAATGTTTTAGTTCCTTGTTCCTTAGGAAAAGTCATAAAGGTGGAGTTGAGTGTTAAAGCATCACATGAATAAGCAAGACAGACCCCCAGCACCTTTTTAGGTCTCACCTAAAGAATAAGCTAATAGTAAAAGAAAACAAGCAAGCATGATTTCTAAGTAAAAAGGCTTTCGACAGGAGATGATTACATGTTCTCCTTCCCTCATGGCTGAAATACAGGCCATTTCTTGGAAGGGATATACGGATACTGGCAAACCTTGTTTAAAAAACATTAGCCACAGTCTGTTCATTCCATCTGCTTCTCCTGAAAAAGAAAAAAATATTATATGGCAGTCTCAGGAGACTTAGACCCCATGTAGGGGATTACATGAATATGTTATATTCACCTTAGTTGAGAAAATATATATGGGAAAATTCTTTTATTAGAGTTGAATATGAGCATTAGAGAACTGGATACAGAGTAAGTGGCAGTTTTAAAACATGGACCCATTGTTTTTGTTATTGTTGTTTTTAGGAGGTACCAAGGATTGAACCCAGGACCTTACATGGTAAGCAGGCACTCAACCACTGAGCTATACCCACTCCCTTCCAGTGTGTTTTGACACCTCCCCCCATGGAGAGGCAGGGTCAGTGTTCACACCCCTTAAATATGAGCAGCTTGTGACTACTTCAATTGACAGAGTACAGTAGACACTATCAGGAGGCTGGGTCATAAAAGGTAGCACAGCATTTTATTCGCTAGAACCTCTGTGGCAGTTTGATATTGTTTATGAATTCCAAAAATAGATATTGGTTTATGTTTGTAAACTGGTCTGTTCCTCTGGGCATGATTAAATTATGATTAAGGGCTTTGATTGGGTGATGTCAGCAGGATGTTGAGTCCCCGCCCCCTTGGTGGGAAGGGACTCACGGGGAAACTGCATGGCAGAGAAGGGAGGTGGGAGTTTTTGAGCTGGAGCCTGGGAAGTAAACACATCAGAGAGAGCAGAGCAGCTGAGAGAATCGAGGCCTGAGGAGAGAGACAAAGCCTAGAGAGCCTGACAGTCTACAGCTGACCTTGTGGAGAGACCAGAACAGCTGAGCCCAGAGAGGAACAAGCCCCAGGAGAGAAACAAGACTTATTCCAGCCTACAGCTGAGATTAGAAGAAGCTGGGACCATGAAGCCTTAAGAGGAAGAGGGAGGCTGAACCCTTGCAGACATCAGCAGCCATCTTGCTCCAACACATGACAAAAGACTTTGGTGAGGGAAGTAAGTTACACTTTATGGCCTGATAACTGTAAGCTTCTACCGCAAATAAATAACCTTTATAAAAGCCAACAGATTTCTGGTATTTTGCATCAGCACCCCTTTGGCTGACTAATACAACCTCACACTGGGAGCCCTGAGCTACCATGTGAAAAGTCAGACACTAAGAAGACCAGCTGTGAGGAAGCCAAGCCAAATGAAGAAGCCATGAGTAGGTGACCCTGTCAGTCATCCTAGTCTTTGAGCCATCCCAATCAGAGGGATGAGGCCCGAAACCATAAGGAGGAGAGATAGATCATCCCTGCTTTGTCCTGTCTCAATTCCTGACCCACAAAATCCACAAACATGATAAAATGGTTATTTCAAGCTGCTAGTTTTGGGCCAATGTATTATGCAGCAACAGTAACCAAGCAGAGTATGAGAGGCAAAAATATTTATTTTATATCAATATGAATGGATTATTTATCCAAAAATATCCCAGTCATTTGCATAATGGAAGTTCAAATACTTTGGAATATAAATTTCCCAAATAACCTGAAGTAATCTTAGCACACATGCATTGTTCCATAATATTTTCTATCACTGCTTCAGAGCAATGACACATGTAATGCCCAGTCCCTTGCCAATGTTTTTCTTTCAAATTGCTTATTAATTGTGAAAGTTTCTATCTTAGTTCTAAGATGAAAGGATACAATTAGCAAACTTTCTTCTTTAGCCCTGTGGGGGAATTGAATCATGGTCCCCATAAAAACATGCTCAAGTCTTAATCTGTGATTCTGTGGGTGTGAACCAATTTGTGAAAAGGACTGTAGAAGATGTTATTACTAAAGATGAAACCAAACTGAATGAGGGGTGCTTTAATCTAATATGGCTAAAATTCTTATAAGCAAAGGAAATTGGACATGGAAGAAGTAGCCAGAAGTCAGTAGAAGCAAGAAGTAGGAGTAGCCAGAGAGGGAGATTGCCAGATTACAGAATATTGCCATTACCAGAACACTACAGACTGAGGAAACATGGTCTTGCTGATACATTGAATTTGGACTTCTAGCCTCCAAAACTGTGAGTCAATAAATTCTTGTTGCTTAAGCTAACGAGTGTGTGGTATTTGTCATAGCAGTTCTGGCAAATTAAGCCTCCATTTCAAATTTTTTTCCATGAATGCATGTTAGTAAAATGCACCCTCAAGCCTCCCCAAATAGAGTTCATTAGCAAATCTTTTCTGGTGATGACATTATTTCATGTCTACATATTTTACAGTTCTGTCAGTTAAAATGTCAACACTATTGCTGACATTTTAAGGACTAATAGAATCATTATTTTTGCTTGTATTTTAAAGCCACAAAAATTAACCCCCAGTAATTTTCCTGGGGATTAATTTTTTTGTTTTTGTCCTTAAAACACTGTCTAAGGTAATGATAAAAATAATAAAGTTCTGGGAGCGGATGTGGCTCAAGAGGTTGAGCACTGTTTCCCATATGGGAGGTCCGGGGTTCGGTTCCAGTGCCTCCTAAACAACCACCAAAACAAAACAACAAGCAAACAAACTTAAAAAACAACTCAGGAGAGCCAATGTGGCTCAGTGGTTGAGCTTTGGCTTTCCACATATGAGGTCCCAGGTTCAAGCCCCATCTCCAGTACCTAAAAAAAAAAAAAAGAAAAATAAAAAATCCTGCAAATAGATGCCATTCTCCTGGGAATAAGGAAACTTTGTGTTTCTATCATCCTGGGATCCATGTTACCAACTTTATGACAAGGAAGGACATACAAAATTTAAAGAACTACATCCTAGGAGATAAAATTTTTGTACAAGGGAACAATGTAGAATAACAGTGACAGCTGGGAACAATGATGAAAAGCTTACAGGATAGCTATATGTAGTCTGAAAACATTGATATATTATTATATACCCCTGTGGTTACTTCTTCCCTAAAAGAGACACACATCATAAGAGGAAATGCATCAGAGATGTTTGCATAGAGATTGATTAGAGATGCTATGTGTTTCTTGAGTTTTATAGAACCCACAGCTATGTTATTTAGATTTGAGTTTTGCAACATTTTCAGCACCTCCCTGTTTAGATTTTTTTCCCTCCTGTTTATAGTTCTAGACAGCTCATCACACACACCTTCTCTCCTCTTCACCATTCTCACACATGGTTTTACTTCCCCTACAACAGTTCACTGAACTGCTGTGGAAGAAAGTCAAGTGCAGCTTTAATCAGAGGAAATTTTATAACTATATATACTAGGGATAATGAACTTTTCCCCCAAAAAACAACATTAAACAACAACAACAAAATAACCCTTCTGAAAATAAACTTAAAAAAAAAAAAAATTCTTCCATTTCCTTTTATGGTCATTTAAGGGTGAGTGAAGAAAGGCTGGCCTCGCCAGAAAAACAGAGGAAGTTAAAAAAAATAGAGGAAGCTAAAGGAGTTGGGGGTGGTGGTGAGGAGACTCAGGAAGGGAACTAAAAACATGGAAATAGAAAAAAGATGAGTGGGGGAGGAAAGCAAGAAATGATGGAAGGAACAATAGAGGCCCGGCACAGCAGATTCTAAGACAGCGTTAGTCTAGCTGGTCATACATACATGTATGGTGAAAAGCAGTGACCTGACCTGAATACCACTGCTCTTGGGGAAGTCACCGAAATTCTTGGGTCTGTGTTTCTTTATCGATAAAACAGACAAAACCTTCAGCCTTTTAGGTTTAAAGTACCTGATTTTAATTCTGATATACCTTGATATAGCACTATATATCTAGTATCCGATATATCTCATTTGGACTTTAGCTTACAAAACCCCTCCCCGCAGTTCTTTTCAAAGCTTTTCACACGCAGTCTTTCAAGATGCCACTTCTGAATAGTCCAAACGAAAATTAAATTAAATGTAAACTAAATGTAACTTACATTAAATCACTTTTATCATGTCAGCCTAGGAGCTGCTTATCCCAGCCTCCACATACAAAAGTTGTCGTGTTTTTTGGATGTCACTCTTTCTTCCCATTTACACGCTAAGAGAACTCGTGAAAACGACGACCAACAGCTAACAACAAACTTTCCACTTGTTTCCTTTTAACAAAACTCCAAGCTTGGAAGGTTATGAATTAAGGTGAGGAGTGTCCGCGTTTTCACTCTTATTAGGAAATGGGCACATTTGAAAGGTTTAACTTAACGCTCTGGGACATTACTGAAGAGGTTACGTTTACGTTTGTTCAATCCTCGGCAGAAGCAAGCCAAAGGTTGTAAAACCTCCCCAACCCGCCAGCCAACCAAGCAGGCCGCATTAGTCGACTAAGTGACAATGATTCTGCAGCTTACGTCACAAGAGGCTGGGCCGCGGAAGACGAAGGGAGGAGCGTCGACGTCACGGCGCGCGCATGGGTGGCAGGCTGGCGGACGGAGAAGGCGGATAATTTAGATCCGGCCTCAAGGTAGTAGGCGGAGGGTTCCAGTCGATCATAAAATCCGCGAAGGAATCGCACTGCGCTTGCGCGGACCGGCCAGAAGTGAAGAGTACTTCCGGTTTGTGAGTAGCTCTTCTCGTCTGCCCCAGCCACTGAGTAGGGTCGGGGTTTCCTAGAAGTGACGAGGTGGGCGACCTCCTTCCTCTTAACGGTTGTGTAATCCCTTCACCCACTCCATTGGCGGGCTCCGGCGCTCGTTTTTTCACTGGTTTAGTGGGAAAGCTAACGATCGCCCTGGTCCGAGGGCGGTGAGACGTGGCGGGGGCGGCCTGGGCCTGGCTAGTTGACACCAGCTATCAACGAGTTCGTTGAAAAGGAAAAAGGACTTAATCTGACCAGTCCTCTCCTGTTAGCCCCCACAGTGAAGCGTTCCGGGAAGCCTGCCTCTCCTGAACTTCGGTGTCTCTTAAGGATTTGTGGCGATTGAGCTATCACGAAAATCATTCCGTAAAAAATCGAGAATACCATAATTAAATTCATATGCCCCAAAGCAAGCAAAGTTATGAGGTTCCAATTGAGAAGGTGAAGGGCAGAGCAAAGGGCAAATGATATCGAGGCCAGGTTGGGATTTCAGTGGTAATAGGTCGAAAACTGAGCACAAACAATATTAAATACACGAGTCACTAAAACAAGCTGACCTCCGAATTCACCTTTAAGTCTGAGGATGCGATAGTCCTGCCCATAGCAGGAAGTGAATAAATAAATTTAGGATTATTCCCTTATTTTTACATTATGAAAATTAGGCATACATTAGGTGTTCTTATATCCAAAAGCAAAAGCGTTAGTAATCCGGGCAACATCTGATCTATGCTTCCCACCTTAAGGAGTAACTGGATTGTTTTTGAAAGTACGGTGATATATAACAAAGTGTAAACTATAAAGCAATTCTGTATTAAGTCTCAAGAAGTATAATTTAGATACCTCCGAATTGTTTCCTGATCTGTGAAAATTCTTGTACTGGGGTAGTTTTAAGGTGTGGCACATGAGCAATATCCTGTGGTGTGAGTGTGTGTGACTAGCATTATAAGCAAACATTTTCCTGAGGCAAGACTAGACTAGGTCACCAATGAGTTTAAAGTCACAATGTACATAAATAAATCAATCCCAATAAAATTTCCTCTAAAGCACCTTGATAGGGTGGGTTTGGAGAAAGCTTATCCTTGTAGTTACATAGTAAGGTATGAATTGTTTTCAGGATGATAAATATAATGCTTGTCCTGGAGAACCAGCATTACAATAGAGCAGGGGTTCTTAACCTTTTTTGTTCCACAGACCCCTATGCAAGTCATGTGAAATGAATACCACTGTAATTTATTGCATATATTCATCAGTGAAGGAAAGCTAGATTTCAGTTAGAGGTGAGAGAAAATAAAGATAAGTTGATTTTTTTCAATTCAACTCACAGTCCCCCTCGGTGGACCCCTGGTTAAGAACCCCTGCAATAGAGCTTTTGGATGCTGTGGCAGTTTGATATGATTTTTGAATTCCAAAAATAGATATTGAATTATGGTTGTAAACTGGTTTGTTCCTTTGAGCATATTAGATTATATTGGATTCAGAGGTTTCACTTTTACTTGATTAAATAATGATTGAGGCTTTGATTGGGCCACGTCAGTAGGACGTTGAGTTCCCATCCCCTTGGTGGGTGAGGACTCAGAGAATCCGCACCACAGAGAAGGGAGTTTGGAGTTTTGATCCTGGAGCCTGGGAAGTAAACACATAGAGAAGCAGATATATGAGGAAGTAGAGAAGGCTCAATTGGATACAGCAGAGGCCCTGGAAGAGAAACGAACCATTTGCTTGATAGTCTACAGCTGGCCTTGTGGAGAGAAAAGAGCAGCTGAGCCCGGAGAGAAGCCCCAGGAAGAGAGGAACCCAGGAAGCCTGAACCTTGCAGCTGTTGTCAGCCATCTTGCTCAAACACGTGGCAACAGACTTTGGTGAGTGAAGTAACTTGTTTTATGGCCTGTGGGCTTCTACCCCAAATAAACATCCTTTATAAAAGCCAACAGATTTCTGGTATTTTGCATCAGTACCCCTTTGGCTAATCCAGATGCTGTCTTGGAAAGAACACTGGACTAGGTATCACAAAATCCAGAGTTCTAATCTCATCTCTGCCACTAGATCTAAAATCTTGCTGAAGGCATTTCATATCTCTGACCCTCAGTTTCCTCACATTTAATGTGGGCTTTGGATGACAGTTTGTCACTGTCCTTTATGCTTCTGTAGTAATTTGACCTTTCTTTTACCATTTGTTGCATTATATCTATTTCTTGGTCAGTCTTCACCACACTGATCTTACCTAGCATAATATAGCTTAGTGGGTGCTCACTAGAGGTTTGTTGAAATAATTCTTTCCAGCTATGTAACATTTCATTATGGGCTGTTTGTTTTTTTAAAGGATTTATTTATTTACTTTTATCCATTTTTACACACCCCCCTACCCCACCCCCCTGTTTTTGCTGTTTCTGTGTCCATTCGCTTGGCAACTCTCTGTGTCTGTTTCCTGCGCTCTCTCCTCATCCTCCTCCTGTCTTCACTGGGATTCGACCCTCAGAATCTCTGATGTGGGAGAGAGGCAGCCTACCGCCTGTACCACCTCAGTTCCTGGTTTTTCGATGCGTCTTGTCTTAGTTCTCCCCTGTGTCACTCCTATTACGTCATCATCTTGCTGCATGGCTCGGGGGCCCTGGCGGCGCACCTGCACACTTTCTTTTTTGATACTATGTAATGTCTGTTATTAAGAATGCTATTTATTTTCAAGAATCATCCTATGGATTATTTACTAGTTATGAAGGAATAAAAATATCTTTACATGGAGAAAACTGGTGGAAATCAACTTAAATAAAATTAATAATTGGACAAAATTGGACAAAAATTGGATATCATGTGCCTCTTGATGTGAAGCATGGAGGGCACTTCACCTATGGAGTATTTCTGCCAAAAAATGTTTAACCTGAATCTAATCATGAGGAAACAATCAGATAAATCCATATTAAGGGACATGCTGCAAAACTATTGGCCTGGATTCATGAAAAATATAAAGGACCAAAAAAGCTAGGGATGTTCTAGGTTACAGGAACATGACAACTATATGCAATGTATGATCTTCAGTTGGATCCTGGGTCAAAACATACATACATATATATATATATATATATATATATATATATAAAGGTATGAAGGACATTGTGACAATTGGGGACTTGAATATAGATTTTCTATTATAGTGTTGTAAAATTTCCTTGGTGTAATTGTATTGTGATTATACAGGAGAATGTTGTTATGACTTACAAGCTGAAGTAAAGTATGATAGCTGCAATTAGCTCTCAAAATATTCTAGCAAAAAAAATATATATATGTATACAAAAAGAGATAAACCATATGTGACAAAATATTCATGATTGGTGAATCTAGGTGGAGAGTGTATGGGTATTCATTGTATTATTCTTGAAATGTTTCTATAGGTTTGATTTTTTTTTTTTTTTTTTCCCAAATAAAAAGTGTGGTTAAAAATATAGAACTGCTGGGGGAAGCAGATGTGGCTCAAGCAATTGGGCTCCCATCTACCAGGGGAGCCAATGTGGCTCAGTGGTTGAGTGCCGGCTTCCCACATACAAGGTCCTGGGTTCAATCCCCGGGGCCCCAGTACCTCAAAATAAATATATATATAGAACTCTTCTATTTACAGTATTGTGCCATAACTTATAAAACAATTTTTTCTTGGGGAACTTGATGTGGGGCTTTTATTTATTTTTGCTTTATTATGTTCAAAATGGCTAAATGTATTCCTCAGATTCCAAGAGTTACTTGCTTTTCTTCCTTTTGAGAAAAAAACTTATTAAAATGTCTAGAGAGGTTCAGAAAATCTGATTCTTCTTATTCCTAAGTCTCTTCAGTGAAATTCTGCTTGTGTTGAATGTTTATTGGAAATAAAAACACTACTAAAAGGAGCCAGCCACTTCATTGCTCAAAATAAAATAACTCAATCCTTAAAGGAATAATTTTTTTAAAATCTCATTTTCAGGAACTAGCTAGGTTCTTTCTATTTTTTTATTGCCCGGGGCCATTTCCAAACCCAGAGGTCTGCTCCAGCCCCAACCAGTTCCCTGACTTGCCTTTCCATGATACCAAGTTTTGTGATCACTAGAAAGAAGCAAACAAGGAATATAAAAAAAGAAACAATTAGAAAAGCTTGAGGAACTAAATGTTCTTAATATTGGAGGTAAATGAAGTCATCAGATTCAGTTTCTATCTCTGAGATCTGCTCTTTTCTGTGCTGGCCCAATTCTCAAGCTGGTTCTCTTATTCTATGATAAAATGGCAGTCAATAGCCCTGGGCGTACATCCTCCTCCCAGCAATCCCAGCAGTAACGAGCACTTCTCTCCCCTCCCCTCACCATGGTTCCAGCAAAAGTCTTGGGCTTGACTGCCATTCTGAAACAGTCACTGTGAGGGAGTACAGAGGGATGGAAGATACTAATTAGCCCACAAACTGGGGACAAGGTCAGCCCCACCCAAACCACATACACTGAGAAAGGAGAAGCAGTGGATCCACAAGGGAAAACTGAAGAAGGGAGACTAGATGCTGGGCAGGCTAAAACAACAGAAGTCCACTATATTTCTCAACACATTCAGTAATCTCATACCTCCCTGCCATGGCACCTGTTTTCTCTCTGCCTAAAATACTCTTCCCCACTTATCCTTCTGACAAATGCCTATGTAGCCTTTAAAACCTAGATCACATATCTCCTTTATTTCACCTTCTTTGTTTGCTTGTCCATAAAATTAACCTCTGAACTATTTTTGTAATTTGTACCTATTTCTATTATTACCGGACTGAACTGGAATTTTTCAAAATAATTACAATTATACAAATAATGTTCCTTTTTTTAAAAAATGCAAACAGTAATGCCACTTAAAGTGTGAGCCATAGAAATTGAAAGTAAATGTTTTGAAACTTGTAATAGCAATAACAGAATAATTTTATGTCTGTAACACTATGATATCTATCCTTCTATATATATAAATATATATTGTTAATTTCATATAAAAGTGATCACTACATATTGTTCTAGAACTTCCTTCTGTTCACTTAACAATATATCTCAGAAGACCTTTGAATTTTTTTTTAACAAAGCAGTCAAAATTATCACATTTTTGTATCTGTGTATCATCTGCAAATTCCTTGATGGCAGACTTGTTTATCACTATATCCCCAATGCCTAGAACAGGAGTTCTTAACCAGGGGTCCATGGACCCCTAAGGGCATCTGTGAGCTTGAATTGAAAAAAATCAACTTATTATCTTTATTTTCTCTGACCTCTAACTGAAATCTAGAATTTCCTTCACTTACGAATGAATGCAATAAATAAATTACAGTAGTATTCATTTTACCTGACTGGCAAAGGGGTCTGTAGAATAAAAAAGGTTAAGAACCCCTGGCCTAGAATAAAGCCTGGGACTTAGCTGCCAAATAATAAATAAGAGTTCAAAAATGAATGAGTGGATTGGAAGCGGATGTGGCTCAAGTGCTTGAGTGCCTGCTTCCCAGATGGGAGGTCCCAGGTGCCTCCTAAAAACAAAAACAAACAAGCAAAACAAATGGAAAAAAAAAAAAA
>JAQZBX010091953.1:0-12327 GCA_029593785.1 Cabassous unicinctus
CTCAGCTGGCACATGGGCAGGCCAAAGATTCCAGTCTCTGGAAGTACACCTACAAACTCCAGCACCACATATAGGTTTGAATAGAAAGGACTGATGGACCATGTACAGGGAGGACTTATTTGAGTACAACTCTGTCACTCTCAAGAGCACAGATTCCAAAGTAGGGCCCACTGATAAGGCACCAAACTCTGGAGCTATCCATACTTATATGGATATATAAGAGCCGTAAGGAGCCCCTTTATTTGGGGTGATATGCACATTGGAAGCCTATGAGGTCCTACTGATATTTGCATAAGCCTTACCTCTGGGATGACCCCCCGACTCACTTTGAAGTATCTTAGCTATATGAATTCATTTGTCTTTACCTTTTCCCCGTTTTATTCAAGGTATTTTTCCAGTAGTATTGCCAGTTGGCACTTGGTAGTAATCCATCATTGCCACGGAGATTCATCTCTGGGAGTCATGTCCCATGCTGGGAGGAAGGTAAGGCATTCATATGCTGAGTTTGGCTTAGAGAGAGGCCACTTTTGAGCAGCAAGGAGGCTCTCAGAAGGGAATCCTTAGGCACCCCATAACAATAGGCTAAGTTTCAATTTCAAGAGCAAAGACTCATAAGGCTAGTCGACAATACCAAGAACCCATCAGTGGATCATCCTCTTTAGCCAGACACTGCCCCTGCACTTGGGGAACTCTTGCTGCTCCCCTGGAGAATGTGGCAGAGCTCTTCAGGTTGGGAATTCAGTATTCTCTCATTTATTGAGTGATTCACCACCCAGTGTGACCATTCCCAAAGAGCATTTGAACAATTTTATATACCTTTTATATATGTTCAGATGAAGTTCCTCCCATGAACCCCTCATCCATGACACCCATCACCAAAGATCCTCTACTACTCCAGTTGTAACCCTTCTGTGATCCAAAGCTTCTTTAAACATGAAGCCAATATAATAGCCAAATACAATTAATAGGCAAATGAAATAATAATGGTAAGTTTAAATGTAAGAGGTAAAATACATGAAAACTTGATAAAAACTAAAATTAAATTAAATTAAAGGATTGGGATATTCAAAAAATGGGAAAAAATTTTTTTTTCACATTTTGCTTTTATCACTGCAATATTCGGAGTGCAGTCTGTACTGTGGCACTTTCCCCTCTCACTCCCTAGTGTCTCACTAATTTTCATTAAATTTTAAAAGAAATTTTAGCTCACAGCAAGTCACAGACAGAATACAAGACACTCTCATATACTGAACCTCCTTCCCTTTTCCTCTCCCCATATTAAAATCTTTTTGTATATGGATGGTAGCATTGTTATAGCTGATATAGAAACAGAGCTACTAACACTGTCAATGGTTTACAGTATGGTTTACATTTTAGATTGTACACTTTTATAAATTTTGATGATATTTACCATGTCCTGTGTCCATTACTGTAAGGTAATGAAAAACATTTCCAATGACCACCAATACGCCCTGCTTGATCTATTCTGTTCCTCCCTCCCCCCCTGCCGGGGCCCATGAAGACCTCCTGGCTTTACTCTTTGGGTGACAAGATTCATAGCTACATGCAACTAGAGATCTTAACACACTGGCTTGTCTTCCCCTATTAGGAACTGCCCTTGCTCATAAGAGAAGCTCTCCTGTCTGTTTCTGGGTTAATCTGTCCTCCCAAAGATGGGAGTCCATTTCCTTCCCTCTTATTGTGTGGTTCTCCACCCACTGATACAACACATTATTACAGGAAGAACACTCATGCACTCCTTAGAAGCCTGCTACAGATGAGCCCTGTCTGAAATGCCACCCCCCACCAACACCCTAAACCAGTGACCCTTTCTTGTCATATTACCATAAGAGCATTCCCACCTCTGTACTTTCAACCTCATACCCACAAATTCCAAGTGTTCACCCAGTCCCTGTCCTATCTCTTCTCACAGAATGCTGGGTATTCTAACCCACCTTCCCAATCTACCCACCTGTCAACACTGCACCACTGTAATGGTTAGGTTAATGTGTCAACTCGGCCAGGTAATTGAGAACCCTGACTAATACAACCACCAAACGCAATACTATCACTACCCCTCTGTCCTACCCTTTCAATAGGCAACTAGACACTATCACTTTACCATAGATTACATCCATATGGGTGATGGCTAAAAACTTTCTCTTCTCTTTCTCTTTCGTTTAATCCTATCTTTAAGAAAATAGTTCTCAGAGATTGCTCAATTTCCTTAATTTATATCAGCGAGGCCATGTACTGCTCATCGTTCAATGCCTGGCTTGCTTCACTCAACATAAGGTCTTCAAGATTCATCCATATAATTCCGTGTGTTAGCACTTTATTCCTTCTTAAAGCTGAGTAATATTCCATTGTATATATGTACCCTATTTTGTTTATCCATTCTTCTCTTGATGGGGTCTGGGGTTGATTCCAACTTTTGGCAATAGTGAACAATGCCACTATGAACATTGGACTGCATGTATCTGTTCATGTCTTTGCTTTCAATTCTTCTGGATCTAAACCCAGCAGTGGAATCACTGGATCATATGAAAGATGTATAGTTAGTTTCTTGAGGAACTGCCAAACTGTCCTCCACAGTGGCTGGACCATTCCAGAATCCCAACAGTAGTGGATGAGTGTTCCCATTTCTCCACATCCTCTCCAACACTTATAGTCTGCTGTTTTTCTAATAGCCGCCATTCTAATGGGTGTAAATGCTATCTCATTGTAGTTTTAATTTGGATTTCCCTAATAACTAGTGATGTCAAACATTTTTTTTCATGTGCTTTTTAGCCATTTGTATTTCTTCCTTTGAGAAGTGTCTTTTCAGGTCACTTGCCCATTTTTTAAATGGGTTATTGGTATTTTTATTTTCAAGGTGTAGGATTTCTTTATATATGCAGGATATTAGGCTGTTATCTGACATTTGGTTGCCAAATATTTTCTCCCGTTGGGTAGGCTGCCTTTTTATTTTCTTGAGAATGTCCTTTGAGATGCAAAAGTTTTTAATTTTGAGGAGATGACATTTATCTATTTTTTCTTTGTTCCTTGTGCTTTGGGTGTGAAGTTCATGAAATTATTTCCTATAACAAGGTCCTGTAGATTATTCTCTACATTATCTTCCAAGATCTTTATGGTCTTGGCTCTTATTTTTAGATCTTTGATTCATCGTGAGTTGATTTTTGTATAAGGTGTGAGATGGTGGTCCTATTTCATTTTTTTTTGGATAAGGATATCCAGTTCCCCAAGCACCACTTGTTGAAGAGGCCATTCTCTCCCAACGGAGTGGGCTTGGTAGTGTTGTCAAATATCAGATGACTGTGTATGTGAGGATTTATATGAGAACTCTCAATTTTATTCCAATGGTCAGTATGTCTATCCTTGTGCCAATACCATGCAGTGTTGACCACTGTAGCTGTATAGTATGTTTTAAAGTGAGGTAGTGTGATACCTCCAACTTCATTTTTCTATTTCAATATTTCTTTGGTGATTTGGGAACTCTTACCCTTCCAAATAAATTTTGTAGTTAGTTTTTCCAGTTCCTTAAATAATACAGTGTTTATTTTTATTGGATTGCATTACATCTGTAGATTAGCTTGAGTAGGATAGATATCTTGATGATTTTTAGTCTTCCTATCAATGAACAGGGAATATTCCTTCATTTATTTAAGTCTTCTTTGATTTCCTTTAACAGTGTTGTGCAGTGTTCTGTATATAAGTCCTTTTCATTTTTAGTTAAATTTATTCCTAGTTATTTGATTCTTTTAGTTACTATTGTAAATGGTATTTTTTTCTTGATTTCCTCCTCAGATTGCTTATTATTAATGTACAGAAATGTGACTGATTTTTGAGCATTGATCTTATAGCCTGCGATGTTACTGAACCCCTTTATAAGTTCTAGAAACTTTGTTGTAAATTTCTCAGGGCTTTCTACATATAGGATCAGGCTGCCTGCAAATAATGAAATTTTTACTTATTCTTTTTCAAGTTGGATGTCTTTTATATCTTTTTCTTGCCTCAGTACTTGAGCAAGTACTTCTAAGACAATGTTAAATAGGAATGGTGATAGTGTGCATCATTGTCTTTTTCCCAGTCTCAGAGGGAAGGTTTTTAGGATTTCACCATTGAAGGTGATTTTAGCTTTGTGTTTTTCATATATACCTTTTTTCATGTTCAGAAACTTTCCTTCTATTCCTATCTTTTCAGTGTTTTTATAAGAAAGGGTGCTGTATTTTGGTGAATGCTTATTCTGCAACTATAGAGATGATCATGTGATTATTTTCTTTCAATATGTTTTTGTGGTATATTACATTGATTGATTTTCTTTTATTGAATCATGCTTGCATACCCAGAATGAAGCCCAGTTTGTCATGGTGTATAATTCTTTGGATATGTTGTTGAATGCAATTAGCAAGTATTTTTTGAGGATTTTTGCATCTAGGTTCATTATAGAAATTGATCTGTAATTTTCCTTCCTTGTGGTATCTTTGTTTGGCTTTGGTCTTAAGGTAATGTTGGCATCGTAGAATGAGTTAGGCAATTTTCCTTCTACTTCTATTTTTTGAAAAGTTTAAGCAGGATTGGTGTTAGCTCTTTCCAGATATTTGGTAGAATTCAGCTGTGAATCTGTCCGGAACGTGGCTCCTCTTATTGGGAGGTTTTTGATAACTGAGTCTATCTCTTTATTGTAATTGGACTGTTGAGTTCATCAATTTCTTCTTTTGACAATGTAGGCCATTTTAGAGTTTCTAGAAATTTGTCCATTTCCTCTAGATTATCATTCTGTTTGGCATGTAATTTTTCAAAGTATCCTCTTATGATACTCTTTGTTTCTGTGAGAACAGTAGTGATATCTCCTTCCTCATTCCTTATTTTGTGCATTTGCATCTGCTGTCTCTTTTTCTTTGTTAGTCTGGCTAAGGGTTTGTCGATTTCATTTATCCTTTTGAAGAGCTAGCTTTTGGTTTTGTTTATTTTTTTAGTGCTCTCTTATTTTCTATTTCATTTAGTTCTGCTCTAATCTTTGTATTTCCTTCTTTCTACTTCATTTGTGGTTAGGTTGTTGTTGTTTTTCCAATTCCTCCAGGTGTTCAGTTAGGCCTTCAAATTTAGCTCTTTATCTTTTATAATATATGCATTTATGGCTATGAACTTCCCTCTCATTATATCTTTGGTTGCATCCCATAGAATTTGATATGTTTTGTTGTCATTTTCATTCATTTCATAGCAGTTATTCATTTCTTTGAGATTTCCTCCTTGACCTACTGTTTGTCTAAGAATGTGTTGTTTAACTTCCATGTCTTTATGCCTAATCTGGTTCTCTGGCCCTTACTTATTTCCAATTTAATTCCATTGTGGTCAGAGAAATTACTTTGTATGATCTCAATCTTTCTGAATTCATTGAGAGTTTTTCTGTGGCCTTGCATGTGGTCTATATTGGAGTATAATACTTGTGCACTCGAGCAGAATGTATATACTGCTGTATTTGGGTAGTGTTCTATATATCTATATTAGGTCCATGTCCTCTAATGTATTGTTCAGAGACTTTGTTTCTTTATTGATTCTTTGTATAGATGCTCTGTCTAATGGTGGCAATGGTGTATTAAAGTCTTCCACTATAATTGTAGAGGTATTTATTTCAAGACTTAGTTTTTCCAGTGTTTGCCTCATGTATTCTGATGCACCCTGATTAGGTGCATAAATATTTATGATTGTTCTTTCTTCTTGAAATAGTATACCTTTTATTAATATATAGTGTCCATATTTTTCTCTTAAAAATAGCTTTGCATTAAAGTCTATTTTGTCTGATATTAGCATAGCTACTCCTGCCCTTTTGTGTTTATCGTTTGCTTGTAAAATTGTTTTCCAGCCATTCACTTTAAGTATCCTTGGATCCCTGCATCTAAAGTAGATTTCTTTGAGACAGCATATAAGCGAATCATATTTCCTTTTCCATTCTGCCAATCTGTGTCTCTTGACTGGTGAGTTTAATCCTTTTACATTCAGTGGTATTACCCTCAACTAATTTTTTACATCAGCCGTATTTTCATTTGGGTTAATGTATGTCATGTGTTGTTTTTATTTCTCTTTATGTTTTCTTATTTTTTCTTACACTCTCATCCAACTCTCTCTCCCTTGTTTTTTCCTTTCATCCTGTAGAACTTCCTTTAGTATTTCTTGAAGTGCAAGTTTCTTATTGGCATGCTCTCTTAATTTCTGTTTTTCTGAGAATATTTTGAACTCTCCATCATTTTTTAATGCCAGTTTTGCTAGAAAGAGAATTCATCACTGGAAGATTTTTTCTTTTAGTACTTTGACTATGTCATACCACTGTCTTCTTGCCTTCATGGCAGTGTAGGCAAGATGGCATTAATTAAGAGGGCACTCACCATCTTTCTCCCAGAGGAGAGTGAATTGGAGACAGGATTCTTCCTGAGTGGCCTGTTCTGTGACCCCATGGAATGAGACTCTTAGGGACATTGATCTTGAGGGAGCTGGACAGCGTGGTGGATTGCTCAAGATAAAATTGTGAGTTTTCCCTCAGCCAAAATCATGGATGCCTATGGCTAAGCCCGATCCTCAGGGTAAAGGGCTAGGATAAGCCCCAACTCATGCCGGGAACCCTGTGAGAGGGAGCATTTTCCAAGAGTGTGAGAGTTCTAGCAGAGGGTGGAGAAGGGTTTCCTTTCTGTTCCTTTGGCTGCCTGGACCCCCTTGCAGCTTTGGGGAGCAAACCAGCTGGTTTGAAGGGGCACCAGTCTGAGTGGTGAGGCGAATCTGCTGAGGAAGCCAGATTTAACTGACCAAACTTTGATATGGAGGCTTGGCTTAGGAGGGGACGGAGTCAGCCAATATTATCATTCTGCCCTGGTGAGTATCAGAGTTTCAGCTCCCTTGGGGAGGCAAGGCACTGGGAAGTGTTCAGTACATTTCCATGAGCCTATTTATGGTCCCCTTGGCAGAAGGGGTTGTCTAGAAGAGGTTTTCTTTTGGGTCCCTTATTTCTAGAAGAAAAAAAAAAAGAAGGTTACTTTAAAAAACAATTAACTTAGTTTAATCGCTAAAATCTGCCTCAAAACCTGCAGATGGGAGCCTGCAGGGTAATTGATTGATGAACAAAAGTAGGCTGAGAGGCTCCACAAGGGCCCAGGAAGGAATGTTGTTCTTCCTTAGCTTTGTATGACTGCTTGCTTGTGTGTATGTCTGGTTTTTCTCTGTATGTTTGTTTCTTGCTTTTCTTTTCTCTTTCTTCCCCCACCCTTTTTTTAAAATTAGGTGCTGCTAGCTTCTTTTTTCTTTGCTGTGCTACTTCTTCCTTGATTTCCTATTCTCTGTGTATATTGATTTTGTCTACCAATGCTATCTCTTTTCCTTCCTTCATCTCTCTACCTTCTGCTTCCTGTTGTGGTTCTTACATTCCACCTTTTCTCATTAGTCCGCAACTTCATGGGTGTTGGTTTCTATCTTGTCTATTCTGTTTTCTTATTTTATTATTATTATTAACTTTTCGCTTTCAGCCCTCTCTTTACTCTATCTCTATCTCCTCATCATTCTGGCATTCTAAATCATTCTATATATTTTCCTCTATTTGGTTTCTGATTCCATTGTAGCTACTCCACTTTTTTTGCTATTACTTTACACTACCTACAGGAGTTCAAGATGCATTTTAATAAGTTTTATATGGCCCTTCTAAGTTTTATCAATATTACAATTATAATTTTTCCTTTTAACTCTTTTTATTCCTTGGGCCATAAAGTTTTTTCCTTCAAGGGAACATTGAAAAAATCAAGGAAATAGAATAAGAAGAATAAAGTGTTAAAGAGAAAACTTAACACACACACAGATCCACCACATAAATAAAACTTTAGAGCAGAGAGAAAAGCTAATCAACTGAATAAACCTATCAAGATAAAATGATGACCAGAGGGCAACAAAAAATTACAAACCATACTGAGAAACAGAAAGACATGGACCAGTCAAATGAACATACTAAAAACCAGGAAGAGATGAAGAACATTGAACAACTAATCAAAGCTGTCCAAGCAAATATAAGGGACCAACTTAAAGAAGTGAAGGAAGATATTAAGGATATTAAGAAGACACTGGGAAAACATACTGAAGGATTTGTAAACATACATTAAAAGAAAACAGATATGACTGTCATGAATGGCATAATCTAAGAAATAAAAAAGACACTGGATTCACATAACAGCAGATTGAACAGGCAGAAGAAAGAATTAGTGATGTGGAAGACAGTACATCTGAAATCAAACAGATAGATAAAAAGATAGAAAAAATCCAGCAGGGACTTAGGGAAATAACTGACAACGCAAAATGCACAAACATATGCATTATAGGCATCCCAGAAGGAGATGAGAAGGGAAAGGAAAGTGTTTAGTCAGGGTTCTCCTGGGAAACAGAATCAACAGGAGATATCTGTCAATAATATAAGATTTTATAAGAGTTTCTCATGCAACCGTGGGAATGCACAAGTCAGGTTCTGCAGGCAGCCTGCTAGACAGCGGCTCTGATGAAATTCTGATGAAAGGTCCTTGATTAGTTTCTCAGAGAAGTTGATTGTCCAAAGATGAGCTGGGAAATTCTCTCTGAATGTTGAAATCACTTCTCCTTTTAAGGCATTCAACTGATTGGATAAAAGTGTCACCCATTGCTGATGTAATAGCCCTGATAAATGCAGATGTAATCAGCCATTCATGCAGTACACTCAATGGTGATCAAAGTTCCTAAATGATCTTGTATTACAATTAGCCCAGTGCTCGCTGGACCTAACATCTGGACACAATTACCTGGCCAAGTTGACACATTAGCCTAACCATCACAGTCACCCCTTATCAACTCGGGCACCATAAACATTACCTTAAACCATACTTAGTTTCTAAGGAAAAACAATAACAGACAAGCATACATATTTATTTCCACCTATCAATGTTCAACTCCCCTGCGTACAACTGGAAATGCATTAATTCCCCACAGAATAGAGTGCAAGTCCTTGGGTAATATTCACTCTTAAACTTGACATCCTTAAATATTATTATGTGAAATTAATACAATTTTTCATATGATAGGGGAAAAGGTTGGGGAAGAAAACAAAGAAATCCATTTGGTGTACATATACAATCATACTCATCACTAAACAAGTAAAAAGTGTTCATGACTATTACAGTCCTCCTTTCTGTAAGTGGTCACGTGGTCGAAGTTCATGTTTATCACTACCTTCTTCCACTACACATTCCATGTTCCCATTACGTTCAGCAAGCAGTTCAGCTGGCCATGGTTCTTTGCCTGGTGGGTTGACACAAACTTTCATTCCCAGAGATTCTGGGCCATTATTAGTCCTGCTTGAATTGGTTTGTTGCAATTTTCCACTTACTTTAATCACATGGCATGGCAGTACTAGGAGACACCCTAGAGGATCTCCTGCATTCCAGGTAAACTCTTCTTTACCCCCTTATGTACATGTAGTCCTATTTCCCCCAGATAGTCAAGGATCAATTTTCCCAGCCAGTACAGTAATTCCCTTTTTTGTCTGTTGATTCACAGTTAAGAGGAGCCCAAAGTGGACAGGTGGCAATCTTAACTTTCAGTTCATTGGAATCATTGTTGTGTTCCCTGGTGGCCACACTCCTCCTTTTGGGACTAATACCTGTTGAGCAGCAGAGCTTAAGGCTGCAGAGCAGGAAGCAAAAATTTTCCTAGTGGTTCACTAGGGATAATAGTGATTGGTGCCACTCCCATTTCCACTCCATGATTCTTGAGCCCATGAATCCTGGTTATGGGAGAAACATCACCATAGAGAGTACACTGATTTAGAGCATACACAGCCTCCTGGAGTACATTGCCCCAGCCTTGCAAGGTATTGCCACCTAGTTGGTGCTGTAATTGAGTCTTTAAAAGGCCATTCCACCGTTCTATTAATCCAGCTGCTTCAGGGTGATGAGGAACATGGTAAGACCAGTGAATTCCATGGGCATGTGCCCATTCCCAGACATCATTTGCTGTGAAATGTGTTCCTTGATCAGAAGCAGTGCCATGTGGAATGTCATAGTGGTAGATAAGACATTCGGTAAGTCCACAGATGGTAGTTTTGGAAGAAGCAGTGTATGCAGGAAATGCAAACCCACAACCAGAGTATGTGCCTATTCTAGTTAAAACAAATCACTGTCCCTTCCATGGTGGAAGTGGCCCAATATAGTCATCCTGCCACCAGGTAGCAGGCTGGTCACCTCGAGGAATAGTGCCATATTGGAGGCTGAGTGTGGGTCTCTGCTGCTGGCAGATTGGGTATTCAGCAGTGGCTGTAGCCAACTCAGCCTTGGTGACGGGAAGTCCATGTTGCTGAGTCCATGCATAACCTCCATCCTTACCTCCCTGGCCACTTTGTTCAAGAGCCCATTGAGCAATGACAGGAGTGGCTGGGAAAAGAGGCTGAGCATTAACCACAGAGGGTTTGTCTTATCCACTTGATTATTAAACTATTTCTCTGCTGAAATCACCATCTGGTGAGCATTCATGTGGGACACAAATATATTCATCTTTTTTGTCCACTCAGAATGGTCTATACACATAGCTCTTCCTCAGACCTCCTAGTCACCAATTTTCCAATCACGTTCTTACCTAGTCCCTGACCACCCAGACAAACCATTGGCAACAGCCCATGAATCAGTGTACAAATGCACCTCTGGCGATTTCTTCTTCCAAGTAAAATGGACAACTAGGTGAACTGCTCAAAGTTCTGCCTACTGGGAAGATAAGCCTTCATCAGTATCCTTCAAGGATGTCCCAGAAAAAGGATGCAGTGCCGCAGCTTTCCACTTTCAGGTGGTACCTGCATGTCATGAAGAACCATCTGTAAACCAGGCCTGAGTTTTCTCTTCCTCAGTCAAGTGTTTGTAAGGGACTCCCCAAGAGGCCAAAGCTGTGAATTGGGAAAAAGAAGCTAACATGGCAGGGGTGGTGACCATGAGCATTTGGGCTACTTCCTCATGTAACTTACTTGTGTCTTCAAGACCTGCTAGAGCCCTATCTCGTATATACCACTTCCACTTTATTATAGAGTGCTGCTGTGCATGCCCAACTTTATGATTTCCTGGGTCAGACAATACCTAGCTCGTGATAGGCAACTCAGGACTCATGGTACCTTGATGGCCCATGGTTAAGCGTTCAGTCTCTACTAAGACCTAGTAGCAAGCCAAAAGCTGCTTCTCAAAAGGGGAGTAGTTATCTGCAGAGGATGACAAGGCTTTGCTCCAAAATCCTTAGGGTCTGCATTGTAATTCCCCTATAGGTGCCTGCCAAAGGCTCCAGACAGCATCTGTTTGCCACTGCCCCTTCCAGCACCATTAGATCTGCTGGATCATATGGTCTAAGTGCTAGTGCACCTTGCACAGCAGCCCATGACAGCTTTGACCTGTCACAGGGCCTCCTCTTGTTCTGGTCCCAATCAAAACTAGCAGCTCTTTGGGTCACTCAGAGTAGCACAACCAAATGAGGAATTTTCTTGTCTCCAAAATCTGAAAAGCATTGTGCCCCTTTTTTGGTCGTTGGAGGGCTTAGGTGCAACAGCTTACCCCTTACTTTCTAAGGGATATCTCAACATTCCCCACACCACCGGACATGTAGAAATTTCACTGAGGTGGTTGGATCTTGTATTTTTCTTGAATTTCTCTCCCATCCTCTCTCATGCAAATGCCTTACCATTAAATCTAGAGTCTTTGCTACTTCTTGCTCAGTAGGTCCTATCAACATGATATCATCAATATAATGATCCAGTGTGATGTCTCATGGGAGGGAGATATGATCAAGGTCCCTGTATTAGTCATCCAAAGGGGTCCTGATGCAAAATACCAGAAATTGTTTGGTCTTTATAAAGGTTATTTATTTGGGGTAGAAATCCACAGTTACCAGGCAATAAAGCATAAGTTTCTTCCTTCACCAAAGTCCTTTGCCATGTGTTGGAGCAAGACAGCTGCTGATGTTTGCCAGGGTTCAAGCTTCTTGGATTCCTCTATTCCCGGGGCTGTGTTTCTTTCCAGGCTTAAGTCTTCTGTTTCCTCCACAAGGTCAATGTAGACTATCAGGTGAATGGCTTGCTTCTATTCTCCTGGGGCCTTCTCTCTGACATCAAAACTCCAACATCAAAACTGCTTCCTCTGTCCTTTCATTTATTTTGATTTCTCATCCACCAAGGGGTGGAGTGCAATGCCCTAATGATGTGGCCCAGTTAATGCCCTAATCATAACTTAAACATGCCCAGATGAGCAGACCAGTTTACAAGCATAATCCGATATCCATTTTTTAGAATTCAAAATT
>JAQZBX010091954.1:0-12327 GCA_029593785.1 Cabassous unicinctus
TTGCAAATCCTATTTCAGATAAAGGACTTGCATTCACAATATATAAAGAACTCATTCAATTCAATAATAAAAGCATCCCAATTTTAAAACCAGGAAAAGGCTTGAATAGACAGTTACCATAGAATACAGGTTTCATAAGCATGTATTCTAAAAGGATCTCAGTGTCATTAGTCATTAGGTAATTGCACATTAAAACCACTTTTGCATCTTAAATCCTTCCTTACCCCAAGATCAGAAAGCTATTGTCTTATATTTTCTTATAAAAATTTTTAAGTTAACTTTATTTTTATTTAATATAACGGAAGAAGTTAACAAATATTTTAATGTAACAAAAAGTTGTAATTGATGGGCTTACCATCTACATTTTAAAGGATTTCAACAATTATTTTACTATAGCCAAAGACTGAATATTTGAATTTTACTATTTTGAAATATAAAATGCACGAATATAATACTCACACTACATATCTTTATGACTTTAAAGTTTTAGCTAAAACATGAGTTTCTATAGTAGAAGCAAGAGTTTCCCTATATCTAACACAAATAAAATGTATTACTAATAAAGTGCCACTGCATTCAACAGTGCCATTTCAGCTATTTCTTTTTTTTGGGGAGAAGGACAAGTTTTATTTGAAAATTACTTTATAGTATAGAGGTAGTCATTTTCATTATACTAGTATTGAACTAGTACTTTGCATTATTATACTCTATAACAAGCACAAGAGTGCTTATTCGTAGTAGACATTAACCACAGGAAAGAATCCCTCTCAAGAAAGATCCCAACTATGGCTTATGACAAGGTGTACAGTATTACTGTATAAAGTTAGTGTCCAGAGATTTAAAAAAGTGCAATCTTGAGCTAAAATAAGTCTATCAACACCAAGAAATAGTTTTAGGGACTTCATATAAATAAAATAACCGCTTTTTCTACTGTAAAATAGGATTCTACCTATTCCAAAAGGTGAGGTGGCAGGAGAGGGTGAATGCAAAGTTTGGCAGTAAGTATGTTTCTAGCAAGTCTTCCAGCCTGATATGCCTGGCTATAAAATGCATCTTTTACATAAGAAAAACATGCTTATTAAATATATGTAGCACTTTCCAGGCACTTGACCTCACTTGATAGTTAGGTTCATGTCCAGATGTTTATTTAATGGAAAACATTAAATTATATAGTTACTTCAAGCCATGATTCCACAGAACATCTGTGTTCCATAAGCTAAATCCGAACGTTCCCTGCTAAAATCAAATACAGATGCCATAGACTCAATTCAGAGGAAAAAAACGTAAGAGATTAAAGTTAATAGATTGAAGTCACTCAATTTTAAGATTTCCCACCGTAAACTTTTGTTTACCTGTCTGAATGTAGAAAAAAGCTTTGAAAATTATGAAATCTCACACCTAAATAATATTAGAAAATTTGAAAACTGTTGATCACGTTAGTTCAATAGCTTGTACTGATCATTGAAATATGCCTATAATTTTGCTCTTATACTGCTTAAGAGCCATATTTTCTCTTAGTAGATGTGTTCCTAGTTCATATTATATAATTACATAATTCAATATATAAACATTTTAATGTGCCCAAAAGAGCATTATGACCTTTCAATTTGTTGTCCCTAAATATGTTTGAGAACTACTACGTTTAACGTCTGACTCAAACTATCTTTGGGGCTCATACCAAAGGAAAGCTTTCAGATATATCAATAAGGATAGGGTTCCAAAATCAGACTACCAAATTCTATCTTGAATTTAAAAAATATGGCAAGATTCAAGTATAGAGGCTACTGTTTCCAATTTTTCTTAAATACTTCGCATGTCCTTTAAATATGTTGATATAAGGATTTTTTGTTTGTATGTATCCTGTATTACCATCTGGGAAAGTTTTGCGATATACTTTTAGGCAGTTAGCTTTAAAATAATGAAACTTCTGCTGTTAGCACAAACAGCCCTGAGAACAGTGCATTCAAATTACAGCTTGGCTAGAAATAATCCAGTTGAGAAACCTTAGAGTACAAAAAAACCAATTCTGGAAAAGTTGTAAATCTAAAAAAAAACAAAAACTTTACCAACATTTGAGGCACTACCAGACTACAGTACTTTTAAGAGTTGGAAGGAGTTTGGAAAAAAAGGGACAAGTATACAAAGCTTTGTGTGCACATGCACACGCTCATAGCTTTGTATATTTATAGTGTAATTTTTCATTGCACTCATTGTGCTGTAATGAAAAATTGTGCCCTAAATGTTATAGCCTGAACATTTTATATCATTCCCTAGTTGTAGGAGAGTTTTGGTAAATAATATAAAGCATTGGTACAGATGTCTGTACCATAAATGGAAACAGAGTCAAGAACTTGGTTAGCAACAATTTCTTCTACTGACACAACCCTTCAAGGGGAGCATGAAAGAATCATCTTAATTATATTTATGATGCAAATGCTAAGTCAAAGTAGCAATGATTTCATCTATTTCAAAGGGCATTCAACTTTGTAGCAAATAAGGTGCAACAATCTCTGTTGCAATAGAAATAAAATATGAATTAGAAAGAAACATTTGTTCTGTTAATATAATACTATATATAAAGTGGTAAAAGGCCTGAAGACAAAAATGGTTTACCACTATATAATCTATCAACATGACATTCTACATTTTTTACATGGTAACTTGAGATATTTAACATTTGCTACAAAAAAGTAAGATACTAGGACTAAACAATTAACACTTCTCTGGCATCATCAAAAAAGAATGAATTCATTTCTGTTTTATGTTAAAAAATGTATGTTCCCTGCTTCCTTTTAATACAAGTTATAAAGCTTTACTAATTGAAATACTTGTTCTAGAGAAACATGTATCAACTTATGTGAAAATAACCAGTCCTATATTTTAAAAATCTATACTTATTATTGTAAGTCAGAAGAGTATTTATACTTCATATAGTAACTTTAAATGAAATATCTCATACATAGTTTTTGCCATTCAAGGTTTGCAGATAGAGATGCATTATTATAAATTGTACACTCTTACATTGCAAGTAAAAATATACTTATGTGAAGCTTGACAAGTTAAGAAAGGCAAGGACATGCTAATCCAGATCTAATACTAACCCAGAGCCCTAGTAAGGTTAATTAGAGCCATATGAATCATCAGCAAGCAGCAGACTGTTAACTTTCTAGAATTCCTTTGGGTAACAATGCCAACCAGTAGCAAGTAAGATAAACATCAAAGAGTACCAAAAATCAGCACTATCAAGATATTTAAATAGAACACTGTAACAATATTAGCCTAATTCCTAATTGTGCTTTCGATGGGCAAAAGCGAAAATGTTCTGCTAAAAATGATTTCCTACAACCTCACTATTTCTTGTGCTTTACAATTGTTCTCCTTGCACTTTTCTTAAAGCATCTTGCTTCTCCAGGTGGGCTTGGTGAGGCAATACAAGGTTTACAAGTATGCACAAATTAAGCAGCTAAAATTATGGCATCTTCTGCAACTCTGATTTCCCGTCACAGATCAGATGAGTCACAGCACCATGCATGCTGTCCTCAAGATGACAAAGCAGAGGACTTTCAGAGGTCCAGGCGTGATGGGCCAAGTCTCACGACCAGTCTTGGAGAATCCAGGCATTACTGAAAGAGTGATTTTGTTCTAAATTTGACTCCAAATATAGTGATTGTTATTGGGTCAGGGATCCATGCAAACCCTGTGACAATGTCTAGAATTCTGGAAATAAGATACATATGATTCAAAAGGCTAAACATATGCAAGGGCGTCACCTAAATCACCTTTCAACAATTCAGCTTATGCTTTACACTAATAACTGAAGTCTTATGACTATCAGAATAAAATACATATACTTCTTAAAATAAATTAAATAGTTATCGCATAAAGTAACATTCTTCCATGATTCACTTTCATTTAATTTTAGAAAAAAAAGTACATAAAATTTAACAAACTTTTCAAATCAATTTAAAATTTAAATTTCCAGTTTTTGTCTGACAAAAATCTACTTAAAAATGGTTAGAAAGGAGTGATTACTGATAAATACCAAAATTAATTCAATAAGGTTGAAAAAAGTACTACATAGTGTCCTGTAAAGCAGGATACTGGAGAAAGAAAGAGAGAAGGGGGGAGGGAGACAGAGAGAGGGGAAGGAGGAGGTGAGAGAGTGAAATGGAAAACCAAAGTTAAAAGCAAAAATACACACAGCTAAAAGGCAGCTTTCTATTGTTTTATGCTGATTACAAAAGGCCTCCAAGGAAAACCTATAGCTTTAACCAATCCCTTTTCCCACGCACTGTCCTTTGTGTCTCGTTTACAATGTGACTTGCTCTAATATTCACCCAACAGTGCAGTGCCCCCCTGTCCACCACAAACAGGCACTAAAACCACCATAAAAGGTTATGTGAAATCTGCCAACAATTTGGCAAGGTGCATTACGACTGAAGTAATACAGGTGGTTGCACGTGGCCACTAATTTTTGATAACATGATTTTTGTTTGTTATTTTAAGTATTTGTGCTTGCCACAAACGGGCTGCAATGGTAACATTTCCAGTCCAATACTTATTCTATGATATTAAGTCTGAAATTAATACAGACGCAGTTCAAGTTATATGTGGTACTTCAATACCACTAGATGCTACATCATTGATTTAAAACCCTGGTTTATTTATCATTTAAATAAAATCCAGGAACGATTTGCTCAGATAAAGCACATTTCATTTGCTGAAGCTATCTTGTCTGTTCCTTGGACTCACATATGAAAACCACAGGAGTGTTCTGGGAAAGACACCTACAAAATTAAAAAAAAGAATTATACATCTTGATTATTTTTTAAATCACCAATTGCCTGCAAAACTAACCCATCACAATTTCAAAACAATTAAAAAAGAATTGAGGTTACTTACGAAGGACATTGCTTTGGTGACAACTGAGAACCAAACTTTAGATCTGCAGCTGATCCGGACCTAAGCAGTTAGCCCGCGCCGGATGCTCCCCTTTATTTGCAGGACGTTATGGCTGCAGCATAGTCTTCCTCATTGCACGTGACAGACACCTGTACATCTTCACCTGCATTGTATTTTCCTTCTGTTTCTTTACCCAGTTCACCTTCTGGAAGCTTAAGATGCTCACGAGCTTCACCAGTTCTGTCAGCAGGGAAATGAATGCCTATCAGCTGATAATCATTTCTCTTACTATTTGGAACATCCATGTTGTGAGTAGAAGGGCAAATATCTTCACATTTTTTGCCCGTGAAAATATCAGTTCCAACAAGGTGGACCTCAGCATGCCCGTGCTTCCCAGTTTTGGAAGTTGACATCGCCACTATTTTGCATGGTCGTCCTTTAAGCACCACGAAGCCGTTTTTGCGCCAGGCGGGTCGCTGCGTAGGGCAAGTGCTGGAAGCCCCAGCATCGCCAGGAGTGAAATCGAAATCATCTGCCACGGTGGGCTGTGGAGATGGTAGCTTTTCCGAGGGAACTTCCAGCAGGGAAAGAGTGCCTTTGCCTGCGCACCCGCGCCGAGACCCCCAGCTGCAGCGGTGGCAGCAGCGGCAGTTCCCTATTTTTTAATAAAATTTTTTTTGTTCTTGTTTTTCACCTTTAAGTCCTTAATCCATTTGGAATTGATTTTTTTTTTGCTGGTTTAAGGTAGGGCTGTAACCTCATTTCTCCCTATATCAATAGCTATTTGCACTGGCACTATTAGTGAAACAGTCCCTCTTCTCCTCGTTGGTCTGCGGAGCAATCTCTGTCATATATCAAAGCCCCACTTTCTTCCTAGGCCCTCTATTCTGTTCCATTAGTCATTTTATCTGTCTCTGCACCAATACCACACTGTCTTATTTGCTCTAACTTGTGAGTAAGCCTTCATATGACGGCAGGTCTCTAACTTACTCGGGTGCCTTATCAAATCTTGATCCTCTGCCATATCGATTTTAGAATCAACTTGTCAATTTCCATGAAAAACCAAGTTTAAATCTTGAGTGCAATTGTCCCCTCCTCTGGGAGGAAATTGCCCTCGTCATGCTATTGAGCATTGCTCTCCACGAGCAAGGGAGAGCTCTCCCTCGTGTGGCTGAGCCCTGCTCAGCCACGGGCTGGGGCTGCGCCAGGAAGAACCCGAGCTCAGGCGCCTCCACCGTGCATCCCTGTTACGGTGTCCCAGAGACCAGCAGCCGCTGGAGGCCGTGGTTAACCCTACCCTCGGGGCTGGGCAGCGAGTCCTTTCCCGAAGGGGACATCTGAGCGACGCATCTCCCCGTCTGCCACCAGGGGCTTTGTTCCTCGCCTGACCAAAGCATTGGCGTTTCATTTTTGTGGTGGTTTTAACTATTTGCATTGATCACCACCTGCCTTCGTACCGTGGCTTTCCTATCCCAAAGTTCTTATTTTGGTTCATCTTTTGTTTGGCTGGATTTCTTGTCTGATATCTCTTGGGTTCATGGGTTCTAGTTCTTGAATTCTTTTATGTTTGAGAATGTCTGTCTTTTGCTTTCTTTTTGAAGGACAAGTCAGCTAGGTCAAACAACCTTTTTTCCCCCTTAGCGTTCTTTTAGATGTTGCTCTGTTGTCTTCTATTGTTGAATGATTCTCAGAAGTCTGAGGTTTACTGAATTCTCCCCCTTGTAGTTACTTGCTTTCTTCAGGATGCATGCTTAAAGAATTAATTCTTTAACCTTGACATGCAACGATATCCAGGGTATACCTTGTAATCATCTTGTATCAAGTTTTCCTGGTATGTATGTGTTCTTTCAATCAATATCTTGACTTTTTCCTTCATTTCAGAAAAATTTCTTGCATTATATCTTAGAATAATTTTTTCTATTCCATTTATTGGGTTGTCTGCCTCAGGAACATCTGCCTTTCTTCTATTCAAATATTCTGCCTGTCTTCCATATCCATTATCTTCTTTGTAATTATTTTTCATCTGTTTTTTTCCCCCCTCTGCCTTTTCTGTGGTTACTTCAGATTTTAAGTCCATACCATGGATTTTATTTTCAGCAGTGTCAAATTTCTTCCTCATTGTAATTTATTTATTATATCTATAAATTGGTTCTAAATTTGATCCTTAGCTGCACAATTATTCTTTTGTTTCATAATATCCTCTTTTGACTCCTGAATAATTCCATTCACTTTTTTTTTTTTTGGCATGCTGCAATCACAGGGGATCTGATTCTGTGTCTTAGGTTATGTTTTCTTTCAGGCTTTTTTCTCCAGCTATTTCTCAAAATTTCTCCCTTCCTCCTCTTTCTCTCTCTCCTTACTCCCCTCCTTTCTGGTAGTACGTGTGCACTAGTTGCCGCGTCACGTCTTTTTGTCACCATATATGTCGGGCTGCTCTGGCTAGCCTTTCTGTCAGAGTGGTGCGTTCTGTGGTAAATTCTTCCATCTTACCTGAGCCTGGGGCATTTTAGCATGTTTTTATGCCCTGGAAGTGGCAAACCTTTCCCCCCTCTGCTGAGCTCCCACAGTGACGTGGGGTTTTTTTCTTATATCACTTCGGCCAGGTCTGCCCCCACCCCCTTCCCCCCAGACCCGCCCAGCAGGAGCTTGTGGGAATTCTCAGCATTCATTTCTCTCCTTAGAAAAGCTGCCGGGGGTCAGGGGTGGGCTTAGGAGGCACACTCTTCGTGCCAAACCAGAACCCCCTGCTTCTGCCCTGGCTACACTTTCAGTGCTTAGGACCAGAGGTGCCTGCAGCTGGAGACATTTGTTTTTGTGGTTTTCACTTTCACTCTGTTGGAGGACAGCTGCTCTGTGACTCTTCTTCATTCCGCCACCTTCTCGGCGAAGACTCCTCTTCAATGGCTTATTCAACCAGCGGGTACACGCTGAGTGCCTAGTGTGGCCTCCGCCTTTGAGGAGACGCAGATGATCCAGCAGCCCCCACCCACCGCCACAAGGCCGTGAGAGATGCCGGCAAAGGATGCTACACGTTACAGTTTGTCCTGGTCACCCGGGGTCCACCAGACGGAGAGCTCCTTCCAGGCAGGAATGGGCTCGGAATGACGGCTGAACATCCAGATGGCTGAAATGAATAGAGGAGCTGCGAAGTTGCAAGAGCCGAGTAAAGGAGGGTCCCTGGTCTGGTAGAGCCGGGGCTGGGGCACAAGGACAGCAGAGCCTCCGACCGCCAGCCTGTGGTGGGGACAGAAACGGTGTGGCCCTGCCCCCAGCTGCACGCCGGTGGAGGAGGGGGTCTAAGACCCAGCCACTAAATGAGAGTTCCAGATCTGACTTGGCTTAGCCTCTGTTACCATAAGCCAGTGGTAAATTAATTGAATAAATCTTGAAAAAACAACAAAAAAACCTATTAACTCAAAGGTTTAAAAGTAGGAAAAAATAACCAGGCAGGGGCGGGGGTGGATAAGTGAGACCCAGCCTTGATTCTCGGGGCATTTGTCATCAGGAGGAGGAAGACAGATGCACAAACCTGTGGGGGAGAGGGTTTGCGGGGGCACAGAGGATTGAGTGGTCTCCAGTAAGCCCCTCCGGAGCGGGCCCTGGGGGCTGGTCAGGAAGTGCTTCTTGGACTGGATGCTGGCGCTGTAGTTTCGAGGTAGCGAGCAGCTTGCCAAGGCGCGGTGCAGAGGCAGGGAAGTGTGAGAAAGCCGCGTCCAGTCAAGGAGCTGTCAGTGGGCCCCGGGTGGAGCTGGGAGACGAACGAGGCTGTCAGCAGATGAGAGGCTGGCCAGGGCCTGGGATGCCGCGCTGAGTCTGGCCTGACCCCGGCATGGAGCCACTGCCAGGCTGCGGCAGAGGTAACGCAAGCCTCTGTACCTTCTGAGCAGGCACAGAAGTCCCTGGGATGGCCAGGCCCGCGCCACTGCCTCAAGCACTAGGTGTGCTGCAGAGCACCAGTAATCTTGTAGCTCAGCGCATGGGCACCGGGAGAAAGTTTGTTCCTCCATGTGCATTTTAGGGCTGACAACGGAGGAGAAGAGGAGTCAGTGGGTGCTCCATCTGCATGGCCCCAGAGCCCAGCTGTCTCTGGAACATCTTATCAACTTACCTTGACGCCACGGTTGCTGACCTTTCTGCTTCGGTGACTCAGTGGATATAAGTGGCTGGTCTGTTTATAGATGTGCACTTGGCCCTTTTGGTTCTGGGTGACTCAAAAAGCATCAGAAAAGGCTAAGTTTTTCCCTCTACTTTCAGCCAGCAGGAAACACATTTTCAGAATCCTCTTTTTGCATGCAATATGATGACATGGTTTTCTCCAAAATCGTGCTACAGGAAGAAAGTTTGTTAGCCCCTCTTCTGGGCCAGGTCTGCTCGGAGAAGTCACTCGGGGATATATAAGTGCCTGGCACTCATGCGTCTAAGTGAACGGTTGTTGAGTGATGAGGGGCCGCGTTTGCAGCTTCCATATCAGGTTAACACTTAGCAGGGACCTTCTGTCCTGGGCACGGTGCTAGGCAGAACAGTCATGGATACGGCTTTGGTTCTCAATAGCCCCCGACCCCCCAGGGGCTCAGGCTACAAGAGGACACCAGGTGAACACGTGTGAGCTGGTCTCGGGACTGCGCCAAACGATACCAGAACCCCATGCGTTCGGCCGCGTGCTCTGCGCACTCTGGGGTAGGAAGTGTGACGCAGTTCCTTCCTTCTCGAGCCCGGAATTGTCCAGTGGCGCACATAGGAGCTGCGGCTGTTATGAAACCAGACTCAGCTGTGAGCTTTGAGAAGGTTTCTGGCTAGATACCTTCGATTTTGTGCCGACTCTGTAGGCTTAATCGTATTTTAGATGAACGAAGAGGACATCTGAAACAACATTCAATCGATTGAGTAGTGGCCCCAACGAGAGTGTCCTGTAAGAGAAGGAAAAGGACACACAGGCAGCGAGGCCGTGTGAAGACGGAAAGAGATTGGGGTGATGGGGCCAGGAGCCGAGGAAGGTCTGGGACCACCAGAAGCTGAGGAGGCCCAGAAAGATTCTTCCGTAGAGCTTTGGCCAGAGTACAGCCCTGCTACCGCCTTGATCTCGGACTTCCGACCTCCAGAACTGCGAGGGAATATCCTTCGGTTGTAAGAAGCCACCCAGTTTGTGGACATTTATTATGGCAGCCCTGGGAGACAAACACACGAGAGTGCACATATTTTTAAGTGTAGCAATCCCAGTGTGAATTCCAAGCCACGGCCTCCCTTTGTGCTGGCTCAGCTGGGACCATCAGAAAAGCAGGCAGCCAGGGGGAGGGGCAGATATGGCTCAGGCAGTTGAGTGCCAGCTTCCCACATGGAGGTCCTGGGTTCGGTTCCCGGTGCCTCCTAAAAACAAACACAAAACAACAACAAACATACAAATGAAAAAACCAACTCAGAGAAGCTGATGTGGCTCAGTGGTTGAGTGCCAGCTTCCCACATATGAGGTCCTGGATTCAATCCCCAGTCCCCGTACCTCAAAACAAAAACAAAAACAATGAGCAATGAGCAGACTTCCAGCAAAAACAACAAGCAGACGAGAAAAAACATCAAGCAGACAATGAGCAAACAACGAGCAGACAGCAAGCAAAAACAAAACAAATCAAAATGAGCAGGGAACAGATGTGGCTCAAGAAGCTGGGCGCCCATCTCCACACGGGAGGTCCCAGGTTTGGTTCCCAGTGCCTCCTAAAGAAGAAAATGAGCAGACAACGAGCAAAGCAGACAAAGGAGCCATCTCGGGGCGGGTGGGGGGTGGAACAGGCAGCCAAAGTGAGGGGCGGAGGGCAGAAGCAGAGCATGCAGGGGTCCCAGAGGCTCCCGCGCTCTGATCCGCTGGCCCGCCATCTTCACCGTCCTGCCGTTCTTCTCTTCTGTCTCCCAATTCCGCCTCCACCCCCATCCCACCTGTGTCCTGAAGTGTGTCGGGCATGGCCATTTGTTATTCTGAATTCCCAGACAGGGCACCTGGTATTGCTCTGCCCATGGCCACCTACATGGAAATTCAGGTTGAGTTACTGGGACCTGGGAAGTTCCGCTTTGAACCCTAGTGGCCAGCCAGAGGAGGGGCTCTGAAAATGACCTGCCGGAGATTGCTCAGAGTCAGGGACCCAGAGCGGCGAGACCCAGATGGAGAGGTCAGAAAACATGGTCATCCCATTTACCGTCCAGGTGACTCCACACAAGGCAGCCTCTCCGGGCTTGTTTCTTCCGTCATCCATTAAATAACACAAGGTGCTGTGGGCCACTAAATGAGATGGCGGGTGAGGGACCACTTTATAAACAGAAAGCAGTGGATAGGTGCAAGCTTTGTAAGGGGCTAAAAATAGAGGTCAAGTGTGTGAGATCGCAGCTCAACGTTTCTACGCTCCACGCACAAATGGTTCCCTGGGTACCCAGCTGGAAAGTCCAGGGAAGTCATTTCCGTTCTCCCCAACAAGCTCAGCTCCAGCAGACAAGCCTGGAAATGTGGCCTGGGTGCTTTCCCCAGCTCAGGTGATTGGCCCAGGTGGATGGAGCTGTTGTCCCGTGTCAGAAGAGCGCTGGTCCCCTGCCATGGCAGTGTGGGGCGGGGGGCTGCATATCTCCCTGTGCCATGTAGAGGGGGGCTCAGCAAGCTGTCTCCCTAATGGGCCAGAGAGGCGATACCTTAGGCTCCGCTGGCCTCGGGCTCCGTCACCACGAGCTGTGCCTCAGACAATCCCTAAATGAATGCACGTGGCCGTGTCCAATAAAACCCTCTTTACGGGAACAGCTGCTGGTGGGATTTTGCCCGAGGGCTGTAGTTTACCTGCCTCTGATGTAGCAGGGCTTGGGGAAAAGCTTGGCTGACTTTTATTTGTTTCACAGTAGTCTGGTTTATGAGATTTTGGTCCTTGAGCTCAGAAGTCATCAGTACAGCAGCACAACTTAACGGCTTGAGACGGCGTTGACGTCTTCCGCGAAGGCGGCTTCAGGGAGAGCTGCGCTGGGAGGAAGGTTGCGTGAGGTGTGTTTGCAGCGAAGGTGAAGAAGGGAAGAGCCCTGCCAGGCCCGAAAAGGTCCTTCTTTCCTTTCCTGCACTGACGTGTCAGGGCAGCAGACTGACAGCCAGCGGTTTCTGGAAGAGAAATGAAACAGGGCTTCTGCAAAGGAACTTCTGATTCTCCTCTTCCTAGTTCGGCCAGGGTGGCGGGAAGCCAGTGAGCGTTCACCAGGACATCTGTGGGGCCGGCTGAACTCTGTGGGTAATTTGCACTTTGATCCCAGCACTGCTGGCCGAGCCCCTAGGAAGCCCCGGTGCGGCCCCCGCCAGTTGCCTGCGCAGCTCCTCCACTTTACTCTTTTTTTTTTGTTTTTATTGTGGGTAAAAATCAAATTTTTCACAATACATACCAATATTTGTAAAATGATATATAAATATATATG
>JAQZBX010091955.1:0-12326 GCA_029593785.1 Cabassous unicinctus
AAAAAAAAAAAATCTCTGCAATTGCTCTGCAATTTTGAAGAATTTTTAGGAAGAATTTTTAAAATAGAAGATAGTGTAGGAAACATCAGCATGGTTTTCTGGTTGGTGGAAGCATGTTTCTGAACATATGGAACAGAAAGGAAGAAAAGAGTCTTTTTTCTCAACCCAGCCCTCTACTTTAAGGTGGGCAGTAGATCTCTTTCCTGGCAGTATAGAATGGGTGGTTCATTTGTTGTGTGTTTTGCACTGTTTTCGTTGCCTTTATGATTATGGCAATGGGTTGCTTATGAGGGCTAATTAATGTTGTGAGCAGTTTACTTTCTTCCATCTCTTCCTTTTGTAGATTTGTGAAAGTAGATTTGAGCTGCTTAGCATGTAACAATCAAAGCTTCCTGAATCTCTTCTTCTTTTGCCTATAGGTCATGTGGTGGCTTGGAGTTATGTACCCCAGAAAAAACATATTCTTAATATTAACCCTTTCCTGGGCGTGCGAACCCATTATAAATAGGATCTTTTGATGAGTTTCCTTTAGTTAAAGTGTGGCCTTATAGAGATGGCTACAGAGAGAGAAGCCAGGGGAAGTGGGGAGGGTAGGCAGAAGTTGGAAGTCAATGGAAACTGACAGAGAATGGTGAAGATGCCAGTATGTGCCTTGCCATGTGATGGAAAAGCCAAGGACCAAGGATCACCAGCAGCTAGCCCCAGAATGCCACATTCTTTGGGATGAAAGCATTGCCTTGCAGTTGCTCTAGTCTGGACTTCTCCTAATCTCAAAACCATGAGCCTATGCTCGCTTTGGCAGCACATATACTAAAATTGGAATGATAGAGTAGATTAGCATGGCCCCTACACAAGAATGACACACAAATTCGTGAAGTATTCCAAATGTTTATTGCAATAAATGTACTACATTATTTAATACAAGGTGTTAATAATACGGTGTCATATAGGAACTCTGTATTTTATGCATGATTTTTCTGTAAACCTACAACTTCTCTAAAAAAAATGAGTCAATAAATTCCAATTGTTTAAGCCAACCTGTTGTGTGGTACTTGTTTTCACAGCTGGTAAACTAAAACAGGTCACCACTTTGTTCTGTTTCTTAACCAATTTCCCTAACCATTCATTCTCAAATTAACTTAGTGACACATGCAAAGTGATAAGAACTCTAATAGAGATTTGTACAAAGTTCTTTAATAATAACTGTCAAAAAATGGATTTATGTTTGGATATGATCCAGGGATGATGTTAGGAAAACACTGAATTATGAATTGGTATGAATCAGAATTGTGCAAGCAGAGAGTAAATACAAGCAAAAGGAAGACATTCTTAATAAAATACTTGCTGATAGTAGGGACAGATGAATAAATGAATAAGCACATGAGTGAGTGAGGGTTTTAGAATATATCCTATTACCTATTATCACGACTAAGGAATTGCATGGTTTTTACCTAATATTTTCATAGATCCTAAAATATATACCTCTTTTATTTGTTGCAAATTTTTTGGTCATGATAATTCATGATTTCTTTCATTAATATATGTTGAGTCCCAACCATGTGCTAGGCACAATTCTATGTGTTTGGGATAAAGGAATAAATAAAACACACAAAAATACCTACCCCAATGGAGAAATTAAGCAAATTACTCAACAAATTTAAAAGATTAATGTGTGTTTAGATAAAGGAAGTTAGGTGAGGCCTTAGAGGAAAAATGTTAAGGATAAATGAGAAAAAAATATTGTGAGGAAGGAAGAATGGTGTGGGAAAAAATTAACTGGAGAATTGGAATTATTAAATAATTATTTGATTTTAGGGGCCCCACTGCAAAGCCTACTGCATCTTCTGAGATTTGGACACAAGCGTCATAGTCCTTTAGCCCCTGTATTCAAAGAGACTTCCTCCACAGGATGATGATATAAGCTCCCATTTGTCTAGCACCTTTTGGGTACAAGGCAAAATTCCCCAGTCTTTGCAAAGACCTCAAGACTATCTCTAATACTACCCATCATCCAGGATTCACTGCCTCTCCCCTGTTCTGTCCTGGGGTTCTGACTTCCTTTCTGTCTACTTTTCCATAGAAAAGTCATAGAGAGAATGAGCTAGGAAGTTTCAGAATTTCCTCACCATTTACAGTGCTTATTTCTACTGTTCTTTGAAAGTTCAGATGCACAGAATTCTCACTCTATAGCTGCACTATCCAATATGGCAGCCACTAGCCACACAGGACTATTGAGCACAATGTGGCTAGTGCAACTGAGGAACTGAATTTTCAACTTAAATTACATTTAAATGTAAAAACTGAATCAGTGAAAAATACTTACTATTAAGCACAGCTTTATTGTTTGGATAAGACTTTATTTCACTTGGTTGAAAGTGTAGATCTCAATTGAGATATGTTGTAAATGTAAAATACACTCTGCATTTCAAAGACTTGGTATGAAACGAAGATTGTAAACTATCATGATTGCATGTTGAAGTAATATTTTTGACATAATGGGTTAAATAAATTTTCACATTAAAATTAATTTTACCTGTTGCTTTTAACTTTGTTTTTTTCATGCAGCTATTAGAAAATTTAAAATTACGTATGTAGCTCATATCACAGACAGCATAGCTCTATAGGATTAATGGACACTTCTTTTTCTCATTTTAGACCTTATTGCTTCTACACCTTGACTTTTCCTGATATTTTGTTCTAAGATGTGTAACACCAGCTGGATTAGGTGCTACGATCCATTCCAGTCTATATCTCTGTTTTTATTCATTGTATTAGATTTTCCTCTCATTACTGAATACAGAAAGGCAATAGGGAGTGGTTTACTCTAAATCCTAAGAAGGCTGTGGGCTATTAAACATTTTGAGAATTAGGCTTTACATTTTTAACATGGTATGATAATAATTCCTACTTACCAATGTTGTTATGAGGTTTTAAAACGGTAATGTAATTAAAGATCTTAGTTAAGAGTTTGGCATATAAGAAGTATTAAAATTATTTTGGTTATCATCATCATTACTATTATTGACATGGCTCACTCTGTTACTTGAAAATACTCCTTGGAGGGTGGCAATAGTATCATCACGTTCCAAGAAAATTAAAAAAATAAAATAGAATTCCAAAAGTAATAACTAGATACTTTCAAAATATTGACTCCCAACACTCAGACTGACTAAATGAATATCCATTATTGGAAGAAAATATAGGAGTTTGGATTTTTCAACTTGGAATGAGGATATCCTTACTTAGTAGGCTTAGATTTGACAATTTAAAAATTAAAAATCACCACTAAAAGTTGAATAAAAAAATTAAAAGATACAATGTACTAGGACTGAGCATGTGCAATATATATATAATGGGCAAGATAATATTCATATTACTAAAAGAAATCATATAAACAAGGAAAAGCAAAAAAAACTAATAGGAATTAGTTAAATGATATTAAGTATGCTACAAAAGTGGAATCACAAATGGCCAAAACATGTGGAGAAAGCTGTTCATAATCAGGAAAAACATAATCAGGAAAAACAAAATATTTTCAAGTTATATTAAATCTAAAAGACTGATAATGTTAACCAAGATTCAGGGAGTTATGTTTCCTATATCCTGTGGGGGTGTGGATTGTTAAAGTGATTTTGGAAGGCAGCTTTTCAATACCTATAAAAATGCGAAAAAGGCATGTCCCCTGAACCAGAAATTCCCCTTTTAGGTATCTATAAGAAAGAAACACACACATGTAAGTTGAGTCTTTTACAATGAGAAAGGATTGAATGTTTTTTGTATAATAATAAAATATTTCAAAATACATTTAAAAATGAAATTGATTTCCATATATCTGTCCCTTTTTTGACCCCTTCCAAATATCATCTATATTCTAGGTATGTGTACTAGAGGCTAACAACAAAGAACATTTCAAATTTCCTCAAGAGAAAATGACTGCGTTTCCGAAGTTCATTTCAATTTTAGAGAGGTTGGAAGGGCTAAGATGATGGTAAAATGATGGACTAGCTGGAGCCTGGGCATTTCCCTGGGTCAAATGAAGAAAGCCTTTGGTATAATCAAAGGGTGTTCTCCTTTTTTATTTTTTACTGAGACCTACACAGAAGGCAGCATTTGGTTAACATGTCAAGTTTTCATTTGTTTTTTCTTTATCGAAGGATTATAATTGTGATCCTTAGTCTCTGTGCAAGCTTCTCAGTCCCTTCAATAATGAAAGCTCTTCTCCTTCACCCTCTTCACGTCTTCCATCTTCTTCTCATTGATTTCCAAACTTTCTTCTCTTTCCTTTCCCTTTCCCCCTTTTCTTCTATTGAGCTTCTGCTCATTTTTGTGCAGTGACTTCTTTAGATGGCTGCTACTGCTTGCCTTCTCCCACCAGGGAGATACTGTGCAGGTGCAGCCTCATGTGAGCCACTGTGTGTCTCTCACAATGCAGTAGTACATGGCAGTGTTTCTCAGGGTAACATGGGGCAGGATCAAGGTACTGGACTTTCTGTCAGCAGGGATGATTAAAGAGGCCATTCCATTGGTCACATTGGTTTTTAAACCATGAATCACATACTCTGGGCCCTGGTGGAGAATCTGTCGATACCAATATATGTACTCAGTTCCACTGATTGTAGAGTGGTTACAAGGCAAGTTCACAGGTTCTCCTTCTGTGCTCTCCATTGAATTGGGCTGTGTGGTCTTAGTGTCACCCATAATACCTGAGGAGTTGAGAAACAGCAGATTAGCTCTTGACTGTCAAATCAGGGTGCATCTAAAGGCAGGGACACAAGCATTTTCCAGAAGTCTCCTCTCCAGCCCTACCCCATACTCAAGTCTATTCATGTGTGTTACACAGGATTAAAGAAATACTACTGATACTTATTACTGAGATATCCAGAGCCACAAGGCCAAAGGTAAATTGCCCACCTTCCATGGCTCTTGGGTTCCATGGACCCCCAAACTCCTTACAGCCTGAGAGATCTGAGATTCAGGCGTTCTTCTGTGATCAGTGGGTATGACAAGTCCCTCATGCAGATGCCCACACTCCTTAGCGAAACACAGATAACGCTCTTTCTAGCAGTTTGGTAAAGCATAATTAGGAGAAGTGGATGTGACAGATATCCCTCCTGTGTCCTTTAGCCACAAAAGCCATCTTTTCTTAACCTCACAACACTTACCCAAAGTTAGGAGAACAGTCATTCCTGTCACCAACCACATTGTTCAAGTGAAAAATAGGGTACCAGGCCCCAGAGCTCAGACTCTGTGTCTGATTCTAGGCTGGGGGAGGTTCCAAGCAGCAAAGCAAGCAGCAGCCACAGCCCAGCCCCTCACCAGGCAGCTTTCACTTAGGGTGTTCTGCAGCCAAACATCAGTCAAAGATGGAGCAGCCTCTTGTTTGGGTCTGCCCTCACCCCCACATTTAAATGTAAATTTAGAAAGAGAACAAGAATGTTTATCCAATATCCAGCCCTAATTCAGACGGTTTATATTGAGATCATCCTAAGTTTCAAAGTCAAACAGCCTACAAATGAATGAGATACCCATCCATACATACCCAGTGGTAGGTAAAATCCCATCATTAATTGGTTGTTCGATGCTCCACTGAGCTGTTAGGAAATGTCCTTTCATATATTGGGTCCTGTGCTGTAAGGGGAGGGAGAGAATTCCTGGCCACATTTCCAGCCAAAGTAATCAAGTCAGTCTCAGAAGCAGTAATATATAATTTAACTTCAAAAGTTAGAAACTTCTTTTTGGAAATTTTTTTTTTTTTTTTTTTTACAATAAGTTAAGTTTAAAGTTAAATGACATTGTGGGAGAAAACATTTGCAACACATATACAGAAAAAGAAATAACTTCATAAGTGTATAATACTGGTGTGCTCAGTGTGACAGGGAAAAAGAAAGCAAGACCCAGGCTTTATAAAAGCCAAGTTGCCTGGTACTCATTTCTCCCACATGGACTCCTGGAATTAGGCATCTTCTAGATGGACAAGGCTGGATGTCTCTTGACAGGAACCAGACTTGAATGTTACTTATTCCTATCCCACTTGAGCCCCTCTTTACCATATATTTTCTCATTTCTATGCCCATGCCTGGGGGTGACATGCACTGGGGATACTAAAGAGAAAAGAAGAGAAGGAAGAGATGGGAAGAGAAGATTTGGAAAAGGAAATGAAAGGAAGCCATTTTACAATAGAGGTGAAAGTAAATATGAAGGAATTTCTTTGATTGTTCTCAAAAGTGGTTACTAAAAAAATGGAATGGAATAATATTAAAATTACTCATTAACTTTACACGCCACCTCGTTATGATAGCAAATATTTGGCCATCTAAAATGGAAGTACATATTTATCACCTCTCTCCTTTCTTCCTAGGTGGCGTCTGTGCTTTGCTCTGTTTGGGAAAGGGCTTCCCCATGCCTGTGAAGCTGTACACACTCAACGAGAGGTTATAAAGCCATGAGGTGAGGAAAGGGGATAAAAGTAATTTCTTTTCACAACTTCATGACAACTTCTTCTGCCTGCTGGAAGGAGCTTCAGTTTGCAACTCTAATAGCTCCCTCTTACGACTGCATAAATCAACTCCCTCACTTGGAATTAGGAAACAATCTTTCAAGAGGTTCACATTTCAGGTCTAAAGATAGATATCTTAGATATGCTACCTCCCTCTAGCGGCAAAGTTCAGGGGCTCAACTTTTAGTGAAGAGCTCACTACCACAATGTCCTAAAATCTAATTATATTCAGTCGTTTTGGGATTTTGGAACTGTATCTGTGATGGTTTCTCAATTGTTGAATTCCTCTGACTTTCCTTCGTATCTTTTGCTTTCCATGTCTGAAGGCAGTTGCCAAAGGCCACACTTTTCATTGTTTAGCGCAGGATTTGGCACAAAGCACTTAATAATTATGCATTGCATGAATGCATTCACTTTTACTTGTATCTTATTGGGAGAAGTGATACAGAACAACTCTTTAAATCATTCCAAGAAAAAAACACACCTAATTTTCTGGAAAACAAATTGAACAAAAGTATCCAACAGTAATGGTAAAGGAAAGACTAGACCTGCAGGCAAAATTCAAATAAACATGCCAACCCCCATTCCATCCCTTCTGAAATAAGAAAATTTCAAAAATCTAGTATGAGGAAAGCCTGATTATGAGAATATGGCAGTATATGACAGGATGATCACATGGTCATAATTGATTCAATAAATATTCACTGTACCTCTACCATGTGCCAAATTAAAAAAATGGCAAAAGTAATTCAGTGATGGGGGGCGGGGGTGGTCAGTATATTATCTAGTTATAGTATACCAAAGTCAGATCAACATTAGAACTTTTATCTAGAGTTCATTATTGCAATGTTCAAATAATGTGGTGAATCCAGGTAGAGTTCAGAGAAGAATAATTAATATTGTGATACTTATCCTTTTTGTTTTTTTTTTATATAACAGCTTCATTGGGATATAATTCACCCATTACAATGTGCAATTCAAGGGTTTTTAGTATATTCACAGAGTTGCACAACCATCTCCACAATTTCATATCATTTTATCTCCTCAAAAAGGAACTCCATAAAAAAATAAATAAATAGAAAAGAAGTCCGTACTTATTTGCAGTCACTTTCCATTTCCCCCCATGCTAGGCAACCACTAATCTACTTTCTGTTTCTATAGATTTGTCCATTCTAGGCATTTCATATAAATGGAATTATATAAAATGTGTCCTCTTAAGATTGGCTTCTTTCACTTAGCATAAGCTTTCATAAATTTTCCATATTGTAGCATGTATCAGTACTACATTCCTTTTTATGGCTGAATAATATTCCATTTTATGGATATACTGTGTTTTATCCATTGATCAGTTGATGGGCATTCAGGTTGATTCCACTTATTGTCTATTATGAATGCTGCTGCTATGAATTTTTGTGTGAACATGTTTTCATTTCTCATGGGTATATGTGTAAGAGTGGAATTGCTGGATCATATGTTAACTCTACCTTTAACTGTTTGAAGAACTGCTAATATGTCCTTCAGGATACATCTCTCTTCTTCACTGACAAAACTGGCAAGTTAAATTACAGGAGAATGTTGTGGGAATCACCAGTCTTGTGTCTTTCAGATCTTTGAAGGTGACCCTAATCTTTGCAATTCTTCCAGGGATGTGGTACTTCTTTTGGTGGTGGGAGAAGTTCCAGAAGTTTCCAGTTAGCTCTTTATACCATGGAAAGACTCATTCTTTGGGCCAAGGAGCCAATCTTGCTATTCTGCATGCTCCTAAGAATATTGACTCTTCCCGTTAGATATTCTGAGACAGAGAAATTCACCACAGTCTCAGTGGACCACTGTGAAATGGACTGGGCCCCCAATGCTTTTCACCTGACCATGACAAGCTGCGACTTTCAAGTGGACCAGGGTCTTGTTCCAGGTCTCTAGGGATTATAGTAAGTTCAGATCCCGAATCTAATAGCTCCTGGAAAGGCTGGGTGTTTCCTTTTCCCCAGTGTGCAGACACTCTAGTCAAGTAAATGGCCTCATGTCCCTCTGGGGAAGGATTTAAGGAATAATCACAACATTCCTATGGCCACATGGCAGAGACTTTCTCAAAGGGATTTGGCCTTCCTCTCAGGTGATGAGTTCTAGGCTTATCAGCTTTCTTAAGTCTGGGATCTGAATAAGAGGTTATGAATGCTCACTACAGCAACTCAAATTATGTCTGTCCTCCCTCCTCCAGCAGATCTAGATCTAGCATATATAAAACCAAGTTGGGAAGTGGATGTGGCTCAAGTGACTGAGCTCCTGCCTACCACATGGGAGGACCCAGGTTTGGTTCCTGGTGCCTCCCGGAGAAGATCAGCAAGACAGCAAGGTGGCACGATTGGCAGGCATGGCGAGCTGAAGCAACAAGAAGACACAAAGAGGAAAGACAATGAGATACACAACAAAGCAGGGAGCTAAGGTAGCTCAAGTGATTGAGCGCCTCTGTCCCATATGGGAGGTCCCAGGTTTGGTTCCCCATGCCTCCTAAAGAGAAGAAGAGCAGACACAAAGAGCACACAGAAGATGGGCACAGAGAGCAGACAGCAAGCTCAAACAACAAGGCGAGGGTGGAGGGAATAAATAAAATAAATCTTAAAAAAACAATAACAAAAAGCAACCAAGTTTACTAAGCTGCCCCTCTCTTTCATTTCAAGGTACCTCACGACTAATTAGCTCTCACCAAAGATCTCTGAAGGTCAAAACACTCTAGAGATCTCTTCCTTCTTCCCTTGGGGATCTCTCAAAGAAGCCAGAGGAATAGTTATCCTGGTCTCATCCTGCTACCTCTCTGAGATCTGAAGGAGACCCTTCATTGTCAGAACTCCACTAGAATAAGGTAAAGAGCCTTAGTGCTGTGGCCCATTCATATCATCCAGATCACCCTCCTGAGCTGGAGAGTGGGCCTTGTGGACCTTGCAATACCACACCGTTTTAATTGCATATGCTTAATATTAGGTAGAGGAAGTCCGACTATTTCGCTCTTTTCCTTTCAGAGTGTTTTGAATAATCTTGAGCTTTTTCATATATATTTTAGAATTGACTTGTCCATTTCCACACACAAATGCATATGTATACACATACATGCAGTAGGAGACTTTGGTGGGAATATCATTGAATTTATTTACCAAATGCAGGAAAATTCAATGTGTATCTTCTGAATCATGAACAAACATGATGTATTTGCTCCATTTAGTTATTATCTTCTTATTTCTTTTTGGTAATGTTTTATAGTTTTCTGTGCTGAGATCCTGCAATTTATTTTAAAATATTTAGTTGTATTTAGTATTTTTGATGCTGTTTAAGGATATTTCAAAATTTTAATTATCTGCTTGTTGCTTGCAAATTGAAAATGCAAATTTTAAATGCTAGACTGATTTAGTAATGTAATTTATTGGTACATTATTTCAGATTTTCTATATCACAATAATAATCTTTTATTTTGTTTCATTTCCTTCTGCTAGGACTTCCTATACACAGTTTAACAAGTGGTATTATTTGGCTTCCTTGTTTTGTTCCAGATCTCAGAAGGAATCTTTTAATATTTCACATGTGTTCATCAATTGCAATGAATGTACCACACTATTGAAGGATGCTGTTAATGTGGGAGATGTGGGGAGTGGGACATATGGGAATCCCCTATATTTTTTACATAACATTTATGTAATCTAAGTATGTTTAAAAAATATGTATATATGTATATAATTGATATTTGATTTATGCTTGTGGCATATACAATTTACCAGAGCAAAGAAGTTTTTTTCTATTCTTAATTTTCTAGGAGTATATTTCTTTATCATGAAGGAGTGTTTATAATTTACCAAATACTTTTTGCATCTATTGAGATGATTAAATTATTTTTATTAATGTGGCTTATTACTTTGAATGATTTTTAAGTACTAGATAAACCTTGCATAAAACCCAAATTGGTTGTGATATATCATCTTTTTTTATATTCTTCTAATTATTTTTGATAATTTTTTTCAAGTTTTTATATTTATGTTCATTGAATGAGGTTGCCTTCTAAGTTTTCTTTTTTTAAAAAAATATATTTGCTCAGATTTTTCTGTCAAGATCATGCTGGCCTATCCCAGGGAATGGAGAGATTCTGTAGTTGCAGGCAGGATAATCCAATCCATCTTGTCCGTGGGATATAAGCCCCTTCTCACTTGGAGGTGGAGTGGACATCACCATCCCAGACTCCTCAGGATTGGGGGAGGAGCTATGGACTAGAGTGGACTTACTGGTATTCTGTTATAGACATATTGTGATTTAAGCAATAGAAGAAATTACAACATTAATGTGGAGCCAGTGGCCACTGGATGCTTTGGGGGCAGGAAGAGGGAAAAGCAGTTGTAATAAAGGGGCTTTTTTGGGACTTGGGAATTATCCTGAGTGACATTGCAACAACAGATACAAGCCATTTTATAACAGCATATAACATGCAGAACTGTGTGGAGAGAGTGTGGTTTACAATGTGAACTATGGTCCATGCTTAGTGGCAAAGCCCCAGGATGTGTATTTTTTGCAGGTGATGTGCCACACTAATGAAAGAGGTTTATGTGGGAGGTTGTGGGAAGTGTGGAAGGTGGGGCATATGGGAATCCCTATAATTTTTGTGTAACATTTATATAATCTAAGTATCTTTTAAAAAATAAAAAAAATTATTATTTAAAAAAAAAAAAAGATCATGCTGGCCTCTTAAAATGAATTGGGAGAATGTTCCCTCTTTTCTTCTCTTTTTAGAGTGGTGTACCAGTCATGTCATGATAGGTTATGCTGCTATAATAATCAACTCAAAAATCTCAATGGCTTAAAGAAACAATTGTTTATTTCTTGCACATGCATAGTTGTTTTCTGAATCAATAATATTCTCCAGATAAGCTATACTACATAAGATGACTGAGGTTTGATCTTCCATATCAACATGTGATTGCATGATCAGGACAGCTGGAGCAAGCAGAGGTTAAGGTTAAACTTAGGAAGTTAAACATGTCTACCATGAAGTGATATTCCATTTCTACTCACATTTCCTTGGCCAAGGTAAGATATATGACCAGGCCAATATGAGCAGAGGCTTCCAATCCTCCTGAGAGCCTAGAAGGAGAGGGGAACTGGATATTATTGAACATTGTGTGTGCCATAATCAGCTTTATGACTGGTCACTAAGAATACACTTTCCTCTCCTCTTCCCATGCTGGACACAGGTGCTCCTGCTCCTTCTCCAAGGGAGACAACTAAGAAGCCCCTTTCAGTAATTCCTTCTGCTCAAAGGCAGGATATCTGATTAAAATCCTACAGTCCTTTCTTTGGGTTGTTGCTCCTCTTTATCTGGAGACACATACATTAACAAACAAGCAGAAAACAAATGAACAAAAAACCAAGTAAACTTAACCTCCAACACCTCTAATACAGTGATGGAAAAGCAACAGGATAACTTCAGTACAAAGCCCTGTTGCAAAAGGGGCACAGCCTGTATTGGTCCGAAGCACTTCTTCCTTAGGTAAGACTGTGCACTCGCCATGTGGTGGGCACACATTGGGAGGGCCCTTTCCCTGTCTTGATGAAGCTCCTGTGTTTCCTGCAAAGACCTCTCTTGCCCATTGTTTGCCACATTTGGTGGCTCAGTCCTCTGGGATAGTTTTCCTTTTCCATTATCTTCTTTGGCATATATTGGGGGAATGTGCTCTTCTTGGGATTTAATTTAAGTAGTTTACTCAGTCACTCTCTGTCTAGGTTTGTTAAGAACCCAAGAATTATTTTGAATCACTAATGATCATAGTTTGTTTTAGTGAAAGGTGATTTTGGC
>JAQZBX010091956.1:0-12338 GCA_029593785.1 Cabassous unicinctus
GGTGTGGCCGTGGACGAGGGGGTTGGGCGGGAGGGACAGCCGGAGCTGGGGAGGAGGGCCAGGGGTGGGGTAGGAAGGCCTGGGCTGAGTGCAGGCGCAGGATGGTGTGGCTGGACGGGGTGGGGGCCTGGGCAGTCCCACCAGGCCCCGTGCTTGGTCTCCAGCTTCTCTGCCCTGGGCAGCGAGTGAGCTGTGGCACGTGACAGCAGCTCCTCCATTCCCAGGGGTGTCTGCCTGGACCTTGATGCTAATTTCAGCAATTTGGGGTACACCCTTCTCAGTGTACCCACAGACACTCAGTATCAAATTTCTGAGCAACCTCAGAGGACAATGGACTGACAGGTGCATGGATATATGCATGGGTGGATGGGTAGATGGATGGATGGACAGATGGGTGTGTGGAGGTATGAGTGGATGGATGGACAGACACATCCTTCCTCTCTTCTCCAGCTCCACTGCCTCTGAAAGAGGAGATATGCCAGGCCTGAGACCCTCCTGCCTAGGCTATGGCAGTAGACAGTGGTCTACCCAACTCAGCTCTCAAACCTTGAAATACGTCCTCAGTCAGAGACAACACCTCAAAGCGCTGCCTTAGCATACCACACTCCTCCCTAAAAACCTTTCCTGACATCCCACTGGTCTTGAACTCAGCCTTCACGAGGACCAGGGGCTCGTATGACTCAGCCCCCTCCACGCCCCCTCCACCTTGCTCTCCTCTTCCCTCCCCAGGCTCCAGCCCCACAGGCCCTCGCCCATTTCTTAAATGTCCCCACCTCCCTCCAGCCACAGAAGCTGGGCACAGCCTTTTCCTCCTCCTGAAACATTCTGCCCCAGCTTCTCTTCTTCCAAGCAGCACCTGCAACCCTTCGACTCAGAGGAAACGCTTCCACTGGCCCCACTAGGCACCCGGCGGCACTGCCCTTCTTAATACTTAGGATTTTACGCATTTAGCAATGGTTTGATTACGCCCGACCCCTTGTCCTTTGTGGTGGGCTCAGGGGTCAAGAACTGTCTCCTGCTTCCTCTCACTGTCGTATCACCAGCATCTCCCCTGAGCTGGGCCCAGGATATGCGCTGAGCCTGACAGAGATGCACGACAGAGCAGGGGGTGGTAAATGTTTTTGTCTTTGGGGCCAAATGGTCTCTCTTACAACTGCTCAGCTTTGCTGTTGTGGCATGAAACCAGCCGTAACCAGCCCAGAAGTGAGAGGGGAGCTGTGCTCCCATAAAAACTTGTTTTCAAAACAGGCAGTGGGCTGGGTTTGGACCACGGGCCTCAGTTTCCTGAACTCTGTGACGGAAGAAGCAAGGAGAGAAACTGATCTGATTCAAGAAATATCAGCATGCACCTTTTCTTGTCTGCTTTTCTTCGTAAAATTTTAGCACTGAAAATGTAAACACATTCCACTTCCGTCGCAGTGTCACCTGCTCCTCAGACTCTGTTCCCAGCATCACGTGGCCTTTCCTGCAGTTTCATTAATAAATAGGCCTTTCTACATGAAAAAGAGAGGTGGCGATTAGCACACAATGCACTGGAAAGCAAACCCAGCACTCTGATGCTTGTGAGTGAAAGAAGATTCACCAACTGCCTGCGGAAGTATAACTGCTAGAAAACCCAGACCATCAGCCGTTTCCGTATAATGCTGAAATCAGTATTCATCCAGAAACCAGATTTTTAAATGAGAATAACATTGAACCTGCTAAATGTTTCTCCATGAGTGTGGCTTAATTGTACCAAATGTTCAGCATGTTAAGCAAGTATAATGTAACCAAGCATAAATAGAACCAAAATCACGTTTTAAATTGCCCTTCAAAAACAGGTATATCTGGTCAAGCCAAAAGGTAGCCAGACAGGAGCGGGCGTAGCTCAGGGGTTGAGCACCTGCTTCACATGTATGGGGTCCTGGGTTCAAGCTCCAGCACCTCCCCCCAAAAAACCCGCCAGCAGCCATCGCAGGTGCGCGGGGCCCAGTGAGCTGCACAGAAAAGCGAAATGCTAAGAAGCACTCACGCCCTTGGTGGTGTTGGAAGGATTAAGGTCCCTGTCTCACAGTTTTTAGTAAAGTCAAGCTAAAGCTTGCTCGGTGCAGTGAATTTAAAAATTAATACATTGATACGCTTATCATCATCCTTCTTTCCTTGCCTTGATTGCTAGAAAGGTCAGAACCAGAGTGAATGTCAGTTTCAGTAGCTGACTCCCACCATCGTTTCCATGTTAGTATTAGTGCATGTTTCTATTTTACTGTAGTTCTGTGTAAGAGCATTTTATTGAAAACTAGCTCTAACATTTTTGGGAATGGTGATGACATAAATATATTAAGATGTTCAATATTTACTTGCTAATAACTTCATGAAAACTCATCTTTGATCATCATCTTGTTTCAGTCCATAAATTGAGCATCTGCTGATTTCTTTATCAATTGGAAGTTTGACTCTACGATTCACAGAGTAGGAATTTCTGCTCACATGGATATACTTGGGAAAAAGAAGTTTCCATGCGAGCCCACCCACTGACTTGCCCACGGCCGGTCAACACTCGCTGCCTGGCTGGGCCTAAAACCTGAAAGGGAGAGCAAGCCTTTCACAGAAAAACTCAGGGAGGTCATGGAATCCCCGTAGGGAGGTCACGGAATCCCCGTAGGGAGGTCACGGAATCCCCGTAGGGAGGTCACGGACTTCCCGTAGGGAGGTCACGGAATCCCCGTAGGGAGGTCACGGACTTCCCGTAGGGAGGTCACGGACTCCCCGTAGGGAAGTCACGGGAGGTCACGGAATCCCCGTAGGGAGGTCACGGAATCCCCGTAGGGAGGTCACGGAATCCCCGTAGGGAGGTCACGGACTCCCCGTAGGGAGGTCACGGGAGGTCATGGAATCCCCGTAGGGAGGTCACGGAATCCCCGTAGGGAGGTCACGGACTTCCCGTAGGGAGGTCACGGGAGGTCACGGAATCCCCGTAGGGAGGTCACGGACTCCCCGTAGGGAGGTCACGGACTTCCTGGCCTCAGGTCTCCCTGGGATGTTTCACCCGAGGAAAAGGCTTCTGTGTCCTCATCCGCGACGTCAGCTCAGGGTCCCAAACCCCACCGCCCTGCGCCTACTGAAGGGGGACTCTCCTGACGCGAGTCTTGAGCAAATTGTTGGGGATGGAACCGCGTGCCCCACAAAAGGCCTGCTCAGGCCCCGCCTGGGCCTGTGGGTGGGCACCCGCTTGTAATAGGGCCTTTGGAGCCGTGCCCACACGGGATGGGGTGGGCCCCCAGCCAAGGTGGCCGACAGCCTTACCCGCAAAGGAAATGGCACCGGGAGAAGCCGCAGGCAGCGGCCAGATGCTGGACGCCAACAGACCCTGAGGAGAAGGGCAGGGACGTGCACTGCCACGGACGGGAAAGCCAAGGAGCCAGGGACCGCCCGAAACGCGGGGGGGGCAGCCTCCAAAGCCCTCTGTGAGCCGATAAATTGCCACTGTTCAAGCCAGCCCCTGGCGTGGAACTCGTTTTAGCAGCCGGGAAACTGAAACATAAGTATTTCCCCTGTTTGAGTGCTTGATGAATATGCGTTTTTAACTTCTGTTCAGTAAAATATATCAAACATTTTCTTCTAGTGATTTCTTTCTTTGCTTTTCAGCTTACACCCTAAGACTTATATTTCCATCTAATTCTTTAAGGCTTTTATTTTTAACATTTAACAGTGAGTATAGCTTGAGTTCATTTTGGAAAATTGTGTGAGACGCAGGGATTTAATGGGGCACTTTTGTGCGTTCACCAGTTGTCCCAGAGGCACCTGACTCAGTTTCCCTTCCAAGGCCCTGGATGGGCTCAGGTCACAGACGCTGCGACCTGGGGAAGGACCAGAGCAACGGGGGCTGAAGTGGAAGATGGTGGGGCACCCCCAGGAGGGACAGGGGCTGAAATGGGGGAGGGGCACCCCCAGGAGGGACAGGGGCTGAAATGGGGGTGGGGCACCCCCAGGAGGGACAGGGGCTGAAATGGGGGTGGGGCACCCCCAGGAGGGACAGGGGCTGAAATGGGAGAGGGCGGGTGCACCCCCAGCGAGCGGCAGCGGCAGCCGAGGAGGGGGTGAGCGGACGCGACGCGCACCGAGCTCACTTGCCTGGGGTTGGAGACCCCGCTCGGCTCCCCTGGTCTGTCCCCTGGGCGGAGCTTCTGAAGGTCCCCACAGCTCTCTGTGTCGCCTCTAAAAGGCCTGGCAATAAGGTTGTGGAACACGGCGAAGGACAGTGCCAGGAACGGTCCCGGTAAATCCCAAAAGCCACGGGGCGCAGGGCCGCTGTCAGGGCCTCAACCGCTGAGAATGCAGACGCTCGGGTGGTCCGCACCCTGGTCCCCAGCAAGACCCAGGGGGCTCCGTGAGGGCGGGGCCTGGCACCCTCTCTCCACACAGGGCCTCGGCCTCTCCTGGGTAAGTCGGGGATCTGCCATCCGAGGGCGCAGGGGGCATCTGGTGATTGCACCGGGGCAGCAGGCCCCCCGCGGGAACGTTCCGGCGAGTTCCGCCAGGCACTTGCCGCACCTCTGCTCCTGCTGCTGGCACCTCCTGGGCCGTCGGAATCCGGCTTCCCTAACCCAGCGGAAGCCTGCAGGCGCCACGGACGCCCCTCGCGCTCTCCGAGTCTACAGACCACCATCAAGAAGTGGGCAGACTGGGATTTGCTGTGAGGATAGTCGCGTGTGGCGTGGAAATTCGTATAAAAAGGAAAGTGAACTGGGAGTTATCGAGCAGCATAAATATTCAACCAAGCCAGTGTGGTTTGGAAACTGAAAATATAGAATGTAGCTTATCACAGACGAGAGAGGTGTTCTTCCACTGGCAAAACTGCAGTATTTTTATATTACTTGCGGAAATCAGGAAAGTTAAACCCCTGACAGGTGAGTTCTGGGTGTGAACGCAGGGCGGAAGACTCCTAAGCGCTTTCCTGCTCATTCCTTGAAACACTCACAAGATTTTGTGCGGATGTTATTTCTGAATCCAACCTCGCTCCAGTTTTTAAAGTGACCTGAATCTGCAGCCTTCGTCCTAATAGTGCATTTGCTTCTAGACACGAGCAAAGGGTTTTCCCGCAGAAGGTGACGACGTCCAGCTCTGTCCCCTGCCTGCGTGACCCCATTTGCTCTAATGTGCTTTGGAGAAGGAGCAGCTAAAAGAGGGCAGCTTCCCAGCCAGTAGACGTTGGCGCGTCCAACAGTGGCCACCTCAGCGCATCGAGTTATTTTGGAGCAAGTTTTCATGTCCTCTACAAACGTCAGTAAGTATTCGACGACCATCCACACAGCAAGTGGCATTGGCTCTTCCCACCCGGAGACAGAGCCAGTTTCCCCAGTCATTCACCCAGGCCCAGGCATGGGACTTGCTTCAGCCAACAGAAGTGCAGAAGTGACCGCTCGCCGGTCCTGAGCCCAAGCTTCCAGAGGCCGTGTGTTCCCACCATAAGAAATGCCCAAGCCGGCCTGCTGCAGGGAAGCGGGAGATGCGCAGAGAAGCCACAAGTCCATCCCTGACCAGTCAAGAGCCAGGCGGCCCCAACATGTGCCCTGCCAAGGTCAGCGAGCCTGGCCAAGGTCAGCGAGCCCTGCCCAGCCCAGAGAGAGCTGGGTGAGCCCCACAGACCCCAGTTCAGGTTAGCAGAAGCCCCTGCCAACCCTAGGCTATTGAGAAATAACACACTGCTGTTTTAAGCCATTAGGTTTTGGGGTGCTTTGTTATGTGGCAACAGCTAACTGATACAGAATCCATCCACTGAGGGCTCACTATAGGCCAGGGGCTGTGGACACAGCCAGCCAGTCCTCCTGATCTGCAGGGCAGGGGTCCTCCGAGAGAGGCACACATGAGCTCAAGGCTTTCTTGACCTGCTCAGGCCACTGCACTGAAACGTGACTCATGGCCAGGAGCCTGCTGCACATGGGCCCCTTCCATGGGGTGTAGCTGCCCTCTGGGAAATGAGAAGGGAGGGGGCATCTGAGCCCCCTCAGTGTGGGCAAATCTCAGGGAGGAGCAGCCTTGGTCATCATGAGCTGTGGACACAACCCTGGGCCGCTGCTGTGGTACAGGACTAGGGGGTCCCTGGGTCAGTGGGACAGCAGAGCAGTTGACAGCTCCACACACGGCAGGGACAAAGCCCGGGAATAGGTGGAGAAAGATGCGGGAGACACAGGCCTCCGAGGTCCCCGCAGCCGAGCTCCCCTTGCCCTCTGAAGGCCCTGCTGGCCCTCCCCGTCCGCAGCCCCTGGGCCTCTGGACACGAGCAGCTCTGACGCCGTGCACCGGACACACCACAGTCCCGCCCTTACTTCTATAAATGAGCAAGTGGCACAAAAAGAAATTGAGAGGGTTTCGTAAATAAGGGCGTAGCTGGAAATAAAACCCGCCGTTCTCTCCCAGGAGAAAGCGCTGTCTATCCATATGCCCTTTCTCATTCCATAAAAATAACCTTTCCTTGTTCTGGTGAAATAAAGTGGGACGTGGAGTTAGGGATGGACTCTTCCTGAACTCGAAAAACAGGCACATAAAATGTCGGCTGTCGGAGCGGGAGAGGGAGGGAGAGGATGCGGGGCGGGGTGGAGGGGGTTCCTAGGAAGTACTTCCCCTGCTTCTGTGCTGTTCTGATGTCTCACAATAATTTTTTTAAAAGATGAAAATAGGTCCTCACCAAAATGTCAGGCTCTAGGTGGTAGGACTGGACGTGGATGATGAAAGTCTCAGGCTGCAACCCGATACCCCTAGCTAAAACGCATTCTCGCCGTCTCCCAGGGGTAGCTGCCCAGTGTCCTATGTCCAAAGCTTGTCCATTAGGCTCGGATTTCGTAGGATGGAAAGAATGCATTTCACATCAGCACGTCTGTCACCTGAGACGCGTTGCAGGCGCCAAACCTCCAATTCGCAGGCAAACCGGCTTCCACCAGGAGAGCTGTGCCCTGACCAGGAGGTAAATCACCGCTCGTTAAAGCTTTCCACCCACACGTCACCGGGCGCTGCGCTTTGGGGTGAGAGGCCAAGGTCACCTGTCCGTCCCTGCCTGGCGCAGCGTCCAGTTTGTAGATGCTTCTCCTTTTATCCTTAGGCCTGTGTCTTGTCTTGGAAAACCCTGCCCGCCTCAGGGTCGCTCTCTGTGCCCTTGGTACAGACGCCTGTTTTTGTGAATAAAGTTTTATTGGCACACAGCCACACCCATTCATCCCACAAAGTCGATGGCTGCTGTGGCACTCGGCAGAGCTGGGTAGTTGGCACAGCCTGGCTGGCCCGAAAGCCGGCAGTATTTACCATCTGGCTTCCCTCGAGCCTACTCAGTCACAAAAATTTCCTCCTATGTCTCCTCCTGGGCGGTTTACAGTTGTACCCTTTTTGAGCTAGTTTTATGTGTGAGCAGGGGCCAGAGTTCATCTTCCGCTTGCGGATGTTTGCTGATTTGGGTACGTTGGCACCTTTGACGGGAACTATGGACCACGGGTGAGGCTCGATTTCCCATTCCTCTCTTCCACCCCCTGAGTCTGCGTCCCAGGTCACGGAGTCTTTAGAGTAAGTGGCGCATCCACTGGTCAGTCCACAGAGCCCGCGGGGTTTGACCGGTGGCACTGACTCTGGTGTTCAATTTGGGGAGAACTGACATCTCAACAAAGTGAGTCTCCAGCCCACAGCCACCCACTCTCTCCACTAATTTATGGCATCTTCAGTTTCACTCGGCAGCGTTTTATGGTTTTCAGCAGACAGCTCTTGCACATATTTTGTTAAATACCTATTTTGTGGGTGGTGATGGTATTGATGGTACTATAAATGGAATTGTTTTATAATTTCACTTGCCAGCTGTCATTGCTTGTCCACAGTCTTACTTTTTAAGAACAAGGCCATTTTGTCCAAAGGCCACCCCCCCAGCTCATGATCAAAAGCACAGCCTTGAGGCTCCCTCTGCAGCTTCGTCCGCCTGGGGGTCCCTGTGGTCAGGAGCCACGAGGCTGGCAAATAGCCCTTGACCAAGATTCCCCAAATGCCCCCTCCTGCCCCACAGGCCAGGGTGTCCGACATGGAGAAGGAGCCTTGGTACAGCCGGAACTTCCTTACCAAATCCACCTCCTCCTGTGAGGCCCCCTGAATTCACGAATTCTGTTGCCTGGGTCCCTCAAAACTGGCCCTGATTTGAAGGTAGGAAACACGACAGAGCACAGGAGCCTCACCCTGTGCCAGGGGGCTGGCAACCTCGCCCCGTGCCAGGGGCTTCCACGTGAGGCTCCGCCGTGGGGGAAGGAGGGCTGCCCCCTCCCTGCCCTGTCTGGGGTCGAGCTGCGTCCCCGGAAGGATATGTTGATGCTCAAACCCACAATACCTCAGAATGGGACCTTACTTGGAAATGGGATTAGTTAAATCGGGGCCACACCAGATCGGGGTGGCCCTGAATCCAATGGCTGGGGCCCTCTTAGGGGGAAATTTGGCCACAGGGACAGGCACACAGAGGAGACGCGCGTGCAGACGGCAGAGCCCGGGGTGCGGCCAAGGAGCCCCAGGAGCTGCCGAGGCTGGCAGATGGGAGGGGCCTCCAGGGGAGCCCGCCCTGCCGCCCCTCGCCTCAGACCCCAGGCCTCCAGAACTGGGGGAGCACCTTCTGCTGCTTGAAGCCCCAGTTCGTGATGTTTTGTGACAACAGCCACGGAAGCAGAAGCTGCCCGACTTCAGATCTGAAGCTTCTCGGCCACAGGGACCCTGCTTGCGTTTTGAGAGCAGGAAGGTGAGGGGGCGTGGGAAGAGCCCCCCGAATCCAGGCGCCTCGAGAGGAAAGGCTTCTAGACGCGCTGGCTCCACACGCAGCCTCCGTGGACGCGGGCCAGCGACTGGTCTGAGGAGAGAGCTCGCAGTCTCCTGTTGCATAAAATGTACATTCAGGGTCAAGGTTTGGAAATCCAGATATACATGGAAAGCTCAGTTGAGCTGGAAAAAGCAAAAGCTTGTCCTCAGCAGTGGAATAAAGTCTAGATTCTGCAGAATTCCTTCATGGGGTAGGTGGGCACCTACCTGCTACAGTTCACGAGGGGGGAGATACGCAGAAGAGGCGCTGCCCCTGGAGACCAGGTAGTGGAGCCCCACGGAACCAAAACTGCTTCCAGCCACCAAAAACATTACACTTCAGTGACACAGAAAACACAGCTCCATCACACATCGGTTACAGAAGTTTCATATTCTGTGGGGCTTTTTTTGAGTGGGAAAAGAACTTTAAAACCTAAAATGAGCAGCATTTTACTACTGTCTCTGCTCACCTTCTCTGCGTGTAGCATCTGCCAGCGTAAACACTGAAAGTGAAATGAGCGTGTTTTAAAACTCAGTCTGTGGTTTCAGTGCTCTCTTTGGGGACGTCTGAATGAGCTGCTTTCTCTGTGAAGCGCTGCCTGCATGCACGTGGCTTCAGAATGGATTTCTCACACACGCTTTGAAAGAACTTCAACCAAAAACTTTGTTTCTGCCATTAAAACAGGCCTGAGTTTAGAAGAGGCTCGTTTGAACCCTGCTCAGCCGCGGCCCCAGACGTCGCAGCAGGTCTGCGCTCTGGGTGTGCGCATCAGCGCTGAGGCCGCCGCATCCAGGTCATAACGGCTCCTTGCGCAGGAGGCGGGCGCTTCTCTGCGAGCGGGGGGATTAGAAGGGAAGCAGGGCGCCCGCCCTTGGCAGGGCGGGACGAGCACGCCAAGCTCCAGGCCCCGAGCCACGCGAGCTCGGGGCCAGGCCGCCCTCTCCGGGAGACGCCCACCGGGCTCGGTTCCGCTCCACCTGCCCGAGGGCGAGGCGATTCCTCCCAGGCTTGGCAGCCCCGAAGACCCGCCATCTCGGCTCCAGGCCCCTCGCCCACGACGGGCTGAGGCGGCGCATCCTGGGCCCCAGGGGGCTGCACCTGGTGGCCAGGACGCTCCTAGGTAAAGCTGGTTGGGGCGGCAGGACCTGCCAGGGAGAGGCCTGACCCCCAGGGCCACGCGTGGCACTGCCCAGGGAGCCACAGTGTTCCTGGAACAGCCCCACCTACCCCAAAAGTCCAGAGAGGTTCTGGAAACTTCCACCCCTAGCATAAAGGGCTGGCGCAGGTCCAGCTTGCTGTGGTCATCCCAGGCCTAGGGGCAAGGGCGGAGGTGGGCTGGGTGAGATGGCAGCCCCAGCACCCTCCATCTGGAGACGGTGCAGAGGGCTGGGAGGGGGCATGGATCCGCCCCAGATGCCCTCCCCTTCACGGTGCAGCCCCCTTCCCTCGACCGAGTACCCTTCCCCGTGCCAGTCAGGAGAGGCTCAGCGGTGACGCGGACCTTTTCCATCTCAACTTCCCTGCTTCAGCCACGCGTGAAGAGCCAAGCAGACGAGAATGAACAGGCTGGAAGCCAGGGCGCGGCTCTGAGAGTCGACGCCATCAGGAAGGGTCTCGCGATGACAGGACCCCGCAGACCCCGGAACCAGCCCCTCCAGGAGCGCCCCGTCCGGACGCTCAGCCACGCTGGCCTCTGAGGACGGTGCGGCCCAGAGACGTGTCCTGCGCTGGGCGTTGCCTCGGCCCGGCGAGTCGCGTCCGGATGGCCGTCGGTGGAGAACGACGTTGAGTTTCAAACGTCACAGAGCCAGCAAAAGGCACGAGTGTTGGCAAAGTCGTGTTCTGTCCTGTACTACAAATAATCACAGAGAAAATGCTAGAGTTTAAATAGGGTCTTCTTGGGGTGTGAAAATTACCAAACGGCTGTTCCTAAGACGTTTTGTTGCCCCCAGAGCGTAGGAGTAAAATAGGGCTGCGGGGTCGGCCAGGACACTGGCCGAGAGTCCAGAGGGGCCGCCACGCGCCCCCTTCTGCCCACCTGTCCGTGGGGCGGGGCTTCTTCACGCGCTGCCCCAAGACGGCCTCTCGAGAGGCAGAGGCAGGGCCCCCGGAGCGCAGCCCCTTCTCGGCAGTTTTATTTTCTTTGGAAAATAGAGCCGTTTTCCATTTTAAAAGAACTTGCTATTTGTGTCAACACAGAATGGGATTATTGTTATTTTTAGATTAATTAGTAAATTAAAGTCTTTGGATTTTCTCAGATTTAATTTCTGAGATAAATATTGATAAATGTAACCTGCATAAACCAAATCACAATCATGTTCTGAGCGTGAAGGGGTCCCCAGATACCATTCCAGCAGACGTATGCAGACCTCTCTCAGAGCAGGGGCAGCACTTTTTTCAACTAAAAATAAAAAACCTCTGGACAATCACAAACCCCAGTACATTTCATCCTGAATTCTTCTGAATGGAAGCCACTCTCTAAAACTACCTTCTCCTTTTTATTTCTCTCCAGTGCTGGAAAGCCCCCCTGCCCAAACCTGCCCCTGAAAGATGGACAAAGCCTCGCCCATACTAGGAGTCAAGCTAACCTCCTTTTTGCTTCTGTGGAAATCCTTTGCCAGTCCCAGAACCCGAAGCACTTCCCTTCTGGCTTCCTTGGCTGCAGCAAAACTGGTGTCTCAAATAAAATGCTGTCACCTGCCAGCTCCACTCTGAGTTGTCTTTCAACAGTGTCAATAGATTTTGCTTCAAACAAAACTGGAATTTTTAGACCGCAGGTTCTTGACCTGGGCCCAGAATCTCACCAGGAATCTGTGGATAGCTCGTTGGTCAGTGAACCTGGATGGAAACTAATTGCGGATTTGTTTTGACCACCTGCTCCTTCATGACATGGCAATGACCCACAGCTCGGCATAGTGGCAGGACTCGCCCATCTGCCCTCGCCTGGCAGGTGCCGCAGGTACCCTGAGCGTGACCACACTCACCTGCGCTGGTGGACAAGGGCAGATGCTGGACCAGCTATCAGCCACTTCCGTAAAAGAGCCAGTGTGTCACTAAATCACAGCTTTGCTTTTTAAAGTGCAGTTTTAGTAACTGCATTTCAAAATAATTTTTTACACTTTATCCTGGTACTTCACTTTAGACATTTAAAAACACTATTCCACGATGGTGTCCAAGAGCTTCTGCAGATGGCCATGGGGTCCTCCGCCCAGAAAAGGCCGAGACCACGAAGGCTGGCAAGAGCAGTGCATTTCTGCGCTGCACGAAGGGCCTCAGTTTGGCCCAGGCCAGGCAGGCGTGTCCACCAGGGCCTCGGCCTAAGCAGGGGGCCTCTTGGTAGCTGGTCACCCTCGCAGCCTGCTCTCCTGCATGGACACGCGGGACCGAGGGGTGACTCAGGTCAGCACACGTGTGCCAGCCCACCGCAGTGGCCACCTGCCCAGGGCGCTGAGTCCAGGTGGACGTGGAGGTCAAGCCCCACCCGTGTGCTGGGTCCGGGTGGACGTGGTGGTCAAGGCCCCCCCGGGTGCTGGGTCCGGGTGGACGTGGT
>JAQZBX010091957.1:0-12322 GCA_029593785.1 Cabassous unicinctus
GTTGTGCTCTTGGACATACATATTTATGTCTTTCATAAAAATTGGGAAGTTTTAGGACATTAGTTTCTCGCATATTCATTCTGCCTATTTTACCTCCTCTTCTCCTTCTGGGACACCCATGTTGTGCATGTTTGAACACTTCATGCTGTCACTATAATCCCTGAGACACTGCTCAATTTTTTCTATTCTTTTTTCTGTTGCTCTGACTGTATCTTGTTCACTGATTCTTTCTTCTGCCTGTTCAAATCTGCTGTTACAGGCCTCTTGTGTAGTTTTAATCTCTACCATTGTTACTTTCATTGCAATAATTTGTTATGCTTCTTTTCGTAATTTCAAATTTGCCTTTATGCTCAAACACTATCTTATTAATATCCTTTATTTCTTTATGCATATCTTCCTTCCTCTCCTTCAATTGATTTAGATTTGTTTGAACTTCTTTGATTAGTTTTTCAAAATTCTGTGTCTCCTCTGAAATTTTACTTTGTTTTCCTGACTAAGCCATGTCTTCCTCTTGCTTAGTATGGCTGGTAATTTCTTGTTGATATCTTATTTGATTGTCTCAATATGTTAAATTTGAAGGTCAGTTTCTCCCTTTTGTCTAGGGTTTTATTGTTGATTGGCTTTGTGTCAAGGCTCTTCTTTGATGCTTGGTTCAACTTATTTGAGTCCTTTAGAATAGCCTGTGTTTAAGTGTTCAGATTTTCTCAGCGGTTCTTCATCCAATTCTTGCCCTGGATATATGGTACAATTTTGAAAACTGCATTTTTTATGCAATTGTTTCACCTCCAGGAGAGAGTTTCCTTTCCTCTTTTCCTTCTCTGAGAATCTTGATCTGTGCTGTTTGTTTTTGTGCAGAATTTTCTCCCCAGCTACTATCATTTGTTAAATATTTTCCTTCATTCATTACCACATTTTACTACACTTTTCAGTTCTGGAACCCTCCAGTCTTACAGCAGTTCAGTTTAACCTCCACCCCTTTTTTCCTCTGTGTGCCTTTTCTGCTCTGGTTTCTTCCCCATTAGGGTATCATGTCCTGGGAGCCATGTTGTGTCAATCCAGAGAGGTGGCTCACTGAAGAAAAGTCTCTTTTCAATTTAGATAGTCCAGCCAACAAAAACTGAATTGAGTGAGTGCACCACTTGCCAGCCACCATTCTACTGTGCTCTCTCTCTCTCCCTCTCTCTTTCTTTCTATCTCTCTGGGGGTCCTTTTGTGTGCAGCACTCCTCATTTGCTTGTGTTCCACCCTGGGTTTCTGTGGACTTGGGTCCCCGACCCTGGATCTGCATGGGGTTCTAACTCATTGCTGTAAGTGGTTCTATAGTCTGTATCCCCAGTGGGAGGGACTCTGGCAACTGCTTCTGAGCAGGTCCCAAGTGGCATGGGACCAAGTGAGGGTGATGGAAGTGAATCTGATATCTGGGATAGAAACTTCCTTCATGATATATTTTTTTCTTCATTTCAGCATTTTTGGAGTCCTTCTTAAGGCAATCTATACTGTCCTCCAGCATTCTAATCATGTGTAACTTGTCATTTTATTTGCTGAATCTCTGGGGAGGTTTTTTCATGGGTGTCTTAGGTCACCATATTGATAACATCACTCAATGGACATGAGAATTTTTTAAAAGCTCCTTAAGTGACTCTAATGTGCAGCCAGGTTTGGTAAGCACTGGCAAAGAGAGTCTTACTGCCAGTCTTCCAAGCCTGTGAAAAGAGCCTCATCCTGTAGAGCAGAGGACTGTTACCATTTTCTGGAAAGGCCTATGTGGGACAGACGTTGTTACAACTACTCAATTCTGTCATTGTAGCTCAAATCTGCCATTGCTAATACATAAAAAAAATGGGCATGACTGTGTTCCAATGAGATTTTATCTACAAAAACAGATGGTGGACCAGATTTGGACTGTGGGTTTTAGGTTGCCAACCTCTACTCTATATAATACCCTGATGTCCACATCACACTGGATTGCAATTATCTATATACACACCCATCTCCCACACTAAATAACAATCCTTCTGAAGGCAGAGACTCTGCCTTACTTACCTTAGCAGTCTTCCTGCCCAACCTGACATATAACTGGTATTCAATGAATCTTTATTGAGTGAATACCTGAGTGAGTGAGTGAGTAAAGGACAGAAGAGTGGGCAATGTTGAAATTGTGCCACAAAGCTGAGTTCATATAAAAAACTACTTCTGGGCTCTGGGTTTACGAAGCAGGCTGGATAAAAGGGGGTGTCTACATCCCAACCCAGAATTATAGTTGATGATGGAGCTTCATTTACTAAAGTCTATCTCAGTTCTGATGTTCTGTGACATGAGAATCATATTTTAGAAAAATGTATTGATAAATGTTTATTTAGACCAAGGGAAGAATTACATCCTGTGCTTCCTTCCTTCCTTCACCAATGACTCTCCTGGAAATCTGCTGAAAGTGGCAAAAGAATAATGGGAAAGTTCCTAACACTATTCAAGGCTTTCATAAACATCATCTCATTGATTTACACCTTCTATGTCAGTCTATCTTGGATAAAGCTGGCTGATTGAGCTTCCTTAAACTATAGATTTGATAAGATCCCATGCTCCAAATTCTTCCACAGTTAGTCATTTCCTTAGGCTAAAGTCTAAAAAGCATCATCTTGGCCTTTGAAATTTTCTACATTCTTTCCTAATTCATTTATTTTGAGGAAACATAGTTTCAGCAGATGCCCAAAATGCTACCTCCACTTCAGGTCAAACAAAAATCCAGGGCAACTGTTGTGTTCACAGTAGTGAACATGACTACTCTTAGCACTAATAGGAGATATGTACACACGCACACAGATTGTAGTACACTTTACAGTTTACATAGTATTTCCCACATATTAGCCATATGATCTGAAACGTAATGTTCATTCTCTTAGTGTCTTAGTTTCCAAATCTTCAGTGTTATCTGAGTTGTAGAGCTGCTGTAAAGACTAAGAGATAATATATGTTGCATACACAGCACTTTATCTGGCACATAGACAGGTCCCCAAAATGTGAGTCATTGCCATTAATATAGTGTTATTTTTATATCCTTTGACCCTCTGCAAAACCTTGTGGTAGTCAAGGCATGGATAATTATCCCCGTCTTGTAGATAATAAAACTAAAGCGAATAGAAATTAGGGTGTTTCCCCAAGACAACACAGCTATTATAACACTAAGTCATAAATAGACCTAAGCCTTCTTATTTCTAGGGATATTCCCATCATGCCTCACTCCTTTTGAGACTTTACCTACTTTGGAAATATTGTCATAAAATAGTCCACTGATTATCTAAAATGAAATTGTTAGTATTACTAACACAGGATTAGATTTTTTTTTTTAACAAGGTACTTCTGAATGTCTAGCAGCTGCTAGATCTGCCTTTAGCAACCTGTGTGTCATTGGGCAGATAAATGATTCTCCTGAATCCTAAGTTTCCTCATCTATACATAGAGAAGGTTGGTCAAGATTATCTGTAAGGTGCTGTCCAGCTCCAGCATTTTAAAAATTTTCCAGCTTTACAGCCTCTGGATTCTTCATTATTCATGACAATGAAGACAGGAAGAATGATAGTAATTGAAATTCACAGATAATCCCTCAAATTGTCTTCCAATCCTTGCCCCCCAAGCCTTCATCCTTTCATTTCAGTTGCTAACAAGTAGATGTAATTGACTGATTTGAGCTTGATTTTCCTTCTGATCTTATACATCCTCAGGAGGAAAGGACTAATGAGCAGAAAAACTGCCAAATAGGGGAGGGAGAAGTGAAAACAAAAGCTGTCAATCATCCATAAGTCAGTTATTTGCTTCTTTAGTTACTGACAATAATATCCATAGTTTTGCCTCATGCTATGGGAAAGTGTTTGTTCTTAAAGAACTTGTTGCAAACAAAATTTCTGTAAACAAAATTATATGTTCTGTGCAAGGGTGAGTGAACTTAAGAAACAAAACAAATAAACAATTTAGAAATTACATATTTTTGGAAAAGATAGATTTTTAAAATATGCAGTTTATTTAAAAAGGAAAGCATGGTCTGAGTATGAAAATTGGGGTAGATTACAGAAAGAGTAAAATACTAATTAGTAGAAAGAGAGGAGATCAAACAACATTTCCCTAAGTAGGAAGAACATAAAACACTTCCAGATAATATTTTCCATAAAAGACAATGAAGGTAGATCAATTTCTGCCAGTTAGGAAGCTAACATATGCTATTATTATTAGTTAGATGCTATTTCCTAAGCCAGTTATGAAGCTATTGTTATAAGCCTAAGACATGATACAATATAAAATATTGTTTAAGGATGAGAAGTCTAGAGCCAAATTTCAGCTCTGGCCCTCACAAGCTCTCTGACCTTGATTACTTGATTACGGACTTAATGTCCCTCTGCCTCAGTTTCCTCATCTATAGAATGGAAATGATAAAAGTAATGATCTCATAGGGTATTTTTGTGAGGAATTAAGCAGTTTAATTTAAAGTCCTTACAACCATGTTTCCATGTGTCATAATACATGGTAAATATTATTATTCATGAGATTAATTACATACACACATATATATCACATACAGATATTTTATTTCTATATATTGTCATCTCAAACTTCAAAACACTGCTGCAAAATAGAAATCATTATTATTTCCCATTAAGAGGGCAGGAGGGGATCTCTACTCAGGACTTTCTGACTCAAAATCCTCTGCTCTTTCTGGAACACATCATTACATCCTCCTGTGGGCCAAGGTTGAAATGTTACCTGACGGAGCCTGGGTTGGATCTCCAGCCCTCTGTGGAAGAGTCTTACCTCAGCTTTTGCTTTTACCTCAGCTTTTGCATGAGTCCCAAGTGAGTCCCAACCACCACTGAACTTGGTAAATATTGTCATGATTCTTGTTTCAGTTTTGTAAAAATATGTGAAACAAACAAATGTTTGAACAACTGACTAGAACTCTGTATCATTCATTCAAATAACATCTGGTATGGAAGAATTAACTCAAAAAGTAGCCTATTTTCAGGTCTCAAGAAAAGTTATCTTCTTTGTAGTAATCATTTCATAGTCTAGCCAATAATGTTTAGGATGGCCAGTGTCTTCATATCTTCACCAATTCTGGATTATAACATAAAAATTATAAAGTCTGTGGGCTAAGTAGTTTCTCATTGTGATTATAAGAGAAGTTGACTGATTCTTTTTTTTTTTAAACAATTTATTGAAGTATATCATTCATACATGAACATACATAAACTATAAGTGTTCAGTAAACATTGTGAACTTACAAAACAAACATGCATAACATTATACAGGGCTCCCATACATCAAGCCACCACAAATACTTTGCATTGTTTTGAAACATTAGTTAACAAATCATGAAAGAGCATCGTCAAAGTGTTGCTACAAATATAGTCTGTATTTTCCTCCCCTATACTTTTAAGGATTTATTTATTTATTTACTTTCATCCATTTTTACCCCGTTTTTGCTGTTTTTGTGTCCATTCGCTGGGCAACTCTCTGTGTCCGTTTCCTGCCCTCTCTTCTCATCCTTTTCCTCCTGTCTTCACTGGGATTCGATCCTCGGAACCTCCGATGTGGGAAAGAGGCATCCTACTACCTGCGCCACCTTAGTTCCTGGTTTTCTGATGTGTCTCGTCTTGGTTCTCCCTTGTGTCACTCTCCTGTTACGTCATCATCTTGTTGCATGGTGCGCAGGACCTGTCGGCACATGTGCTCACGGGGACTGATGGTGCACTCACATGTGGGACCTGGGGGGCGCACCCGTGCACAGGGCCTGGAGGGCTCACCCGCTCACGGGGCCTGGCGGTGCACCCACTTATGGGGCCTAGCGGTGCACCTGCACACGGGCCTGGTGGCCCACGTGCCTTCTATATTTTTCTTTATTTTTACCAGGAGGTCCCGGGGATCGAACCCAGGTCCCTCCATTTGGGAGACAGACGCCCAACCACCGGAGCCACATCCATCCCCCTGCTATATCTCTTAAATTGATACCCAGAGTTACAGCCTTTTCCCAAAAGAGGATGTTCATATAATAAATCAGGCTTAGTTTATCACCAGCATTCTGAAAACCAGACCTAGGGAGAAAAACTAGGTCTGGGGACACATGCATGGTTTCTAATATAGCGAATGTTTAGCCTACCCTGATTATCACAAAATCAGGTCAGCAAGAATATTCGCCATTGACTGATTATGTGTTTATTGGCTATTGTGTTATGTTTTCTGTGAAATGCCTTTTTAAATGGCTTGCTTATTTTTCTATTTAGTCCAGGTCTTGTTTCAGGTCCAAGGAAAATATTTTAATTGTTTTGGTATAAATTCTATGGCTATCCTTTAATCGATTTATTCTTATATGTTCATAGAGTATATCTATTTTAAACTGGGTTTTTTTTTTCATTTTTGTTCCTAATATAGGGGAAACCATTAATTATATATATTTATGTTATAATTTTGTATATTTATTAATTATATGTAATTAATTATATGCATATTGGATCGAGACACCTTAACAACTTATTTCCTAATTCTAGTACTTGATGTTGTTGTCCTAGAGCTTTTCTTTCTTGCTTCCTTGCTTCCTTTCTTTACCTGCTATTTCTTTTTTAAAGTCTTCAGTCATACAATCTTCAAATAAATATTATTTTATTTTAAATATGGGTACTGATATTCTTTTCTACTTTATGCATTAGCTAAAAGCTCCAAAGCAATGTAATAGCTAAGATCTGTGCCTTATACTTACCTTTAATGCAAATAATTTGAGCATGTCTCTATTTAATTTGATTCTTGCTTTTGGAAAATTGTCTTTCTTACATTAAATAGTTTTCTTCTATTCCTATATTACATAGTTTTACTACCAATGATGGTCACATTATTCTTAGCATCATATTATTTTTTCTATATCAATCTTTCTTCTCCTGATGAATTATCAGCACAGATTGCCTGATACTGAACCATTTTGGAATATATTCCACTTTCTAAGGGTGTACCACTTTTTTATATACTTTTGGATTTCATTTGCTATTTTTTCCCAAATTTTTGACATCCTTATGTATAAGTAAAATTAATATGTGCTTCTATTTATTAGTATTGTGTTTATCAAGTTTTGACATCAACCTCATGCTTTAGTCCTAAAAGAAATTGGGAAGTTACCTTATGCCATCTAGAAAATTTGAATAATTTAGGAAGTATTTTCTATTTAAGGGTTAGATGGTAAGATAGTAAGGGATTAGAACATGCTTCTCTTATATTGGAATACCTTTATCTACTTTCCTACGCTGTTCATATTTTCTACTGATTTTTAAGTCTATATTATAATTCCCTAGAGAACACCAATTTACTTTGCAGATTCAAATTCATTCCCAAGAAATTGCAAATCTGTGATCATATTTACCATCTCATTTCTAATCATTTTTTAAAATTCTTTTTTCTATATCTTACTTATCCATGCTTGCCAGAGATTTATGTTTTAAAAATCTTTTTTTCTCTTACCTTCTCCTGTTGTGTTTTGTGGTTCTTTTCCTAATTTCATAAAAATATTCTTACTTTTCCCCTTAAATTTTATTATAAAAATATTCATCGATCCAGTCATCTACTCATAAAAGAATTATAGATCAGTAAGAAACAAAAGCAAATAAATATCACGATGAATTTTATATATATTTATTTTGAGAAGAAAAAAGATCAGTGACAACAGGAGTGGACAAGAAAGTCATTCATGAGCGATTTGGCTTTTATGAGTGGTTAGGAGTTGAAAAGGGGAAGGACAAGGTGCAAGATCCCCAAAACTATGTAAGCCAGTAGTTACTTGCATGGAGAGAGTTCCCAGTTAGTTCACTACCTGATCATCCCGTTTGTGTTAAGCGAAATTCACCTCTTGCCTGAGGTAAAGAAAGGCATCTTGGGAACTAATTAGAATTGAAGGATTGTTTCTATGTTCCAACCCTGACTTTCATTAAACCTTCACTTTGTTCACTGTCTCCAATCAAATCCAGGATGCCAAACAATAAGAATAAAAAGAAATACCAGTTAGGTACCAGATCATAAATGTGGCTCGCTATTTTGACAATAACTACAGAATAAAAAGAAATGCACAAACATGGTGACAACGAAATGCAGCTCTGCTGGAGGCTGAGAAAGACTGCAGGTTGGCCTGAAGGAGGGTTACACACACCGACGGCATGTACTATCATCTGAGAGGAAGCAGAGAAAAAAGAGCAAGCAGTTTCCTTTGGATGTGCCTTTTAAAACACTAGAGTATATTAAGACAATATACAAGTAAGAACATGTAGCGCTTCAAGACACATATTTGATTTATACAAGGAGTCAGTGAACTTTGCATGTTCACAAAATAACAAAACAACGATGTCTGAATTCAGCCTTCATTTGTAAGACATGTTGCCTCAAATTATGAGATAAGAGGTTTTCATTCAGAGCAAATAACCCAAAGGAAGCATTCTTGTCTTTAAAGAGCCTGTTTGCCTTCATTCAGAAGTTTTAAAAAAACACAAAATACAAAGACCATTCTATGCCATGTCAGCAGAAATGTGATATTTCCAATTTCCTTTTCATGATCTCTCTGAAAAACATAGTCTCAAAAGTACTGTTCAATTGGAAAAAATATTCCCCAACAATTATAGACTCATTCAATATATGGTGTATGGTTTCTGGAAAATGCAGCAGCAACAACAAAATATTCCACACTCTGCTACCATTTTAATGAGTCATAAAGAATTTCTTAAAGGCCTAGTGCTTTGCAATAAAAAGTAATTTTTGCTAATATATTCCCTAGACATAAGGCATTGTGTTATATTGGATTGCATATGTTAGACCAAATGCTTGCCTGTTCAAACTTTTATAATTCCAGAGACTTCCTGTAAGTTTTATGTATGTGAAGGAATTTGCTCATGGGTCATTACAAATGAGTTTTTCTTTTTCTTCAAGAAGAGGAGAGTAAGGGCTCTGCTGTTGGGATGCAGCTGGCGAAATGCAAGGCAAAAGAGCAGTTGAAATTTTTGACTATTTATATGATACTGAAATGAGGAAATTAAGAAAAATGAATTATTATGCCATAACAATATTAACAGTAATTTATTGTCATTTAATTTACATGCAATAAAATGCGTAATTATAAGTGTGGAACTTAAAGATACAGAACAGTACAGTGCCCCAGAAAGTTCCTTCCTGTCCTTTTCCAATTAATTATCATAGAAGACAATCATTAATTCTCATTTCCATCATTATGGGTTAGTTTTGCTTTTTATTGAACTTCATATAAACGCAGTCATACAATAGGTATTCTTTTGTGTCTAATTTCTTTCACTCTATATGTTTTTGAGGGTTACCTATGTTCTTGTAAGTATTAGTAGTTTTCCCTTTTTTATTAGTATTCCACTGAATGAATAGTCTATAGCTTATTTATCCTTTCCCCTGATTATAGACATTTGGGTTGTTTCCAGGTTTTATCTATTATGATTATCATGCCTTGGATATTTTTACACAGATCTTTTGTGGATGTATACATTTATCATTCATTTCTCTTTGCTAAAATAACTAGAAATGGATTTTCTGTATCATATTACATGGTGATTTTTTAAAGAAAGCAATCTCAAAATTGAAACTGAAGTTTCAGTTACAGTACAAATTAAGTTTCCCTTTGGTCATTTCTGACATGAGGGCCATCAACCTCAAATACATTAGTGTGTATTTTTTATATATAAGAATGTACTCTTACATAATAATTACAATCAGGAAATAATAGACACTTTACTCTTTCCAAAGTTTAGAATCTATTCAATATTTTTCAATTATCCCAATAGTATCTTTTAAAGAAAAATGATTGAGTCCAAAATTACAGTTTGCATTTAGTTTTTTTCATATGTACAACCTAACATTTCCCCTTTAACCACATTCAGATATATATATATTTCAGTGCTGTTACTTACTTTCAAATGCTCTGCTCCATCACCACCAACCATTACTAAAATATTTCCCTCATTGCAAATAGGAACCCTGTACGTTTTAAGCCTTAACTCCCCATTTAGATTTATGTATGTTTTGCCCAACTTTAATCTGAGAAATTTCATATGTCTTTTCTTGACGTACATGACTTTGACACTTTTAAAGATTCTAAGCCAGTTAATTTGTAGAACATCTGTCAATTTAGGTTTGGTTAGATTCAGGCTATGTATCTTTGGCAGGATTAGCAGGGAAGGGATGCTTCTATTGGGTGGCATAGTTTTCCATTTGTTCCATCACTAAAGATGCCCATTTTTATCACCTGATTAAGGTGGTGTCAGCCAGTCTTCTCCACAATAACATTACTCTATTCCCCTTTCTAAACATGTTATAGGGAGGTATGTTGAATCTACAGGTATATACTGTTTCTTATCACACTTTCAATTTTTTCACTTCTGTATTAATAAATACAAAGACACATGGCTTCCTATCTTATTCAATTCTATAATTATTTTGATGTTGAAAGTGTTCTAATTTTGGACAGTGGAAATACTTCATGCTATCTTCTGTGTCCTTTTGAGAAGTCCTTCTCATTCTCTGAACACTTTCTTACTTTCAGGTACAACAAGGTGCTCCAGTCTCATTTTGTGCTTTCCCTGCTCCAGACCTGGAATCAGCCATTTTTCCAAAGTTCCCTACTTCCTTTTAGAGGACCATGGTAATCAGAAGCCAAGATCTGGGCACTGGGTGTTCTCATTGCTGCTCCCAGACCCCTCAGTGGACTGGACTTTGGAATTTACATATGTACACACAAGTATATATGCACACAAATTTACATCTATATGTTTCTTTCAATAGATGTTTTTCTCGTGGGTGTTAACCGATAACTATAATTCCAATCCAACACCACAGGCTCATTCTATTTTTCTTTATTTCTATATTTGTAACTTCTTTCTGTGACAATTAGAAAAATCTGGCTCCCATTATGCTCAATATTCACTTATTTGACCCTTCTGCCTGTATGTAACCAATATGTCACCATTACCACCACATCCCTCATGTAAATACCCTCTTGCTTCCACCCAGGCTCCAACATCCCACACTGTTCTACCACTGCTGCCCCTCGCCTGGGCACCCTTTTCACCCTACCCGTGCTCTAACCACTCCTGCTGGCTGCCCTCTGTGTGTATGCTTCCTTACCCTGCCTGGGTTCTGACACCCTTCTTCATCTGTGCAGGCTCTGACGCCTGCATTTTGACACCTGCCAGAATAGACAATCTCAACACCCTTCCTGGGCTCTGACATACAGATCATCACCTCCAATGGGGACATGCTCTTTAACATGTTTAAGTACCGATAGCCCTTTCTTGGCCATTGTGACCACACACAACACCCTAGACGAACATCAATATTGTTTGGCCCCACCTAATAGCTTTAGGACTGAATTCTTCAGGAAAAGAAGGAAAGAGGAAGACAAGAGTGGCAATTTGTAACATTCATACGATTAACTATATTGGGCAACCGATTCTCCCAGAATTCTCTTGTTGATTTTTGTTCAACTCTTGTACTCAGAGCTAATTTATATTTGCACGTCAACCATGATTTGACAAATGCAGTTGCATCCCAATCAATTAACTTTTTTCCCAATAAATTTATTAACTCTCAGGATCTAATGTTAAACTATTTCCTCACCCTTGTACAAATTATATCCATTAAATTGAAAACTCTTTTGAGCACATCAAAAGCCCTGATGTGTAATATTTATTATTTCTGTGGTATAAATACTCCCACTACAGCCAATTTCAGACTATTAATACCAACATGACATCACTGAACATGGAATTGGGAAGAGAGGTGCAGTAGTATTTCCATCATAAAGATACAACATACATGAAAAACCTCAAGAGCATACATAATAGTAAAATGTAAAATAATTAGGAAGTGGTGGCTTTGAGTATTTATTACACTTGCTTTTAATATAATTTATTTATGTTTACCTAACTGAATTTTTACTGATGATTGTGTTTAACTACTGGTTTGCAAAATTCCTGAAAATTTAACAATTAGAACTGTGAGCAAGTATGCCAACTCCAACATACTATTGATTGTTTCTCAAAATTTTTGGCCATAGGGTATTTTTTCACTATACCCCTTATTAACATCCCTGGAGATATACTTTGAGAAATTGTGAAAATTAGGAAATCAATATTTCCCATCAGAAATAAAAGCAGTCGTTTTTTTGGGAAAAAATGAAAAAAATTGTATATCATACAAACCATCACACTTTACTAAATAATTTGATCTCAGATAAGCCAGTTAATTTCTCTGAGACTACTTTTTAAATGTGTAATCTGAGGATCTTAGA
>JAQZBX010091958.1:0-12327 GCA_029593785.1 Cabassous unicinctus
TGGGATCTAAGCCCCATCTCAATTAGAGGTGGAGTGGGCATCACCATCCCAGAATCCTCAGGCTTGGGGAATGAACAATGGACTAGAGTAGACTTACTGGTATTCTAGTATAGACTTGTTGCTATTCTAGCAATGGAAGAACTTTTATTATAGATGTGGAGGCAGTGGCCCCTCAAGGTTCTGAGGGGAGGGAGAGGAAAAAACAGGGGTAATATGGGGTCGTTTTTGGGACTTGGGAATTGTCCTGAATGACATTGCAATGACAGGTACAAGCCATTATATATCTTGTCATAACTTTCAAAATTGTGTGGGAGAGAGTGTAAACTACAATGTAAACTATAATCCACACTTAGTGGCCATGCTCCAAAATGTGTTCATCAATTGTAACAAATGTACATACTAATGAAGGATGTTGTTAATGTGGGAAAATGTGGGAGAGGTTGGGAATAAGGCATATGGGAATCTCCTATATTTTTTAAGTAATATTTATGTAATTTAAGTATCTTTTAAAAAAAAATAAAAAGTAGATAAAAAAATTAGTTGGGCATATTTGTATATGATTATATCTGGCTTCTCTATTTTGTTCCATTGATCTATGTGTCTATCCCTCTGCCAATATCACACAGTGTTGATTACTATAGCTATATAATAAATCATGGAATTGATGGAATTGGATAGACTAGTTCTTCCTACTTTATTTTTCTTTTTCAAAATTGTTTAGCTATTCTAACTCCTTGGCCTTTCCATGTAAATTTTAGAAAAATATGGTCAATATCTACAAAAATATTGTTGAGTTTTTTTGTTGTTGTTTTGTTTTTGTTTTTTTCACTGTTTTAGTTGTTAATTTTGTATTTAAATTGCTAAAGTACATAACATTTTTATAAAAAGTTCTTTAATAAGTTTTGCAATTTTAACAAGGAGAAAAAAAAGACCGGCTTGGACTAGAACAGGCTTTTTCCTAAGCAGTGCAGATGCTTTATTTTTTTATCCATTTTACAAATTTAACACAGGGCTCACACAATAAGTTTTCGAAGGTCCCTTTGAGCATTAACATTTTTAAAAACAATTTATTGAAGTATACCATTCATACATGAACATACATAGACTATAAGTGTTCAGCAAACATTGTGAACTTACAAAACAAACATGCATAGCATCATACAGGGCTCCCACACATCACCCCACCACAAATACTTTGCATTGTTGTGAAACAATTGTTAACAAATTATGAAAGAGCATTGTCAAAGTATTATTACTAACTATAGTCCATATCTTCCTCCCCTATACAGTTTTTAAGGATTTATTTATTTATTTACTTTTATTCATTTTTATCCCCCACCCCCATTTTGCTGTTTTGTGTCCATTCGCTGGGCAACTCTCTGTGTCCGTTTTCTGCCCTCTCTTCTCATCCTTCTCTTCCTGTCTTCACTGGAGGTTCGATCCTCGGAACCTCTGATGTGGGAGAGAGGTATCCTACTGCCTGCACGACCTTAGTTCCTGGTTTTTCGGCATGTCTCGTCTTGGCTCTCCCTTGTGTCACTCTCCTGTCACGTCATCATCTTGCTGCGTGGCTCGCAGGGCCTTGGGAGCTCACCCACTCTTGGGGCCTGGCAGTGCACCCATGCACAGGACCTGGGGGGCTCACCCGTTTGCAGGGCCTGGCGGCACACCCTTGCATGAAACCTGGTAGCTCACACACCTTCTATATTTTTCTTTTTTTAAACTTTTACTGAGAGGTCCTGGGGATCAAACCCAGGTCCCTCATATGGGAGATGGATGCCCAACCATTTGAGGCACATCCATCCCCTTTCTATATCTCTTAAGGTTGACCAAAGATACCTAGAGTTACAGTCTTTTCCCATACAGGATGGTCATATAATAAATCAGGCTTAGTTTATCACCAGCATTCTAAAAACCAGACCTAGGGAGAAAAACTAGGTCTGGGGACACATGCATGGTTTCTAATATAGTGAATGTTTAGCCTACCCTGCTTATCACAAAATCAGGACAGCGAGAATATTTGCAGTTGAGATTTTGACTTTATATCAATTTGGGAAAAATTGACTTCTTAATTATGTTGAGTCATCCAATTCATGATCATGGTATGTCTTTCCATTTATTTAGAAATTATTTGTTATCTTTCATCATTGTTGTATAGTTTTTAGCATACAAATCCTTCACATGCTTTTTTAGCTTTACACCTAAGTATTTTGTTTTTTTTTTTTTGAGAGATTGTAAATGGTACTGCATTTTATTTAAGATGTCCATGTGTTCATTGCTATTGTGCAAAAATACAATTTATATTTGTTTATCTTGTTTCCCATGATCTTGCTGAACTCATTTGTTAGTTGTCGGAGTATTTTTGTAGATTTCTTGGGATATTCTATGTCAACAATCATGTCATCTTCAGATCAGGATAGTTTTATTTCATCTTTTATGATCTGTATGCCTTTCATTTCCTTTACTTTTCCTATTGAACCAGCTAGAACTTTCAGCACTATATTGAATAAGAGTAGTTTCAATAGTCATGTTTGTCTTGTTCTATATCTTAGAGGGAAAGCATTCAGTCTTCCACCATTTGGTATAATGTTAGCTGTAGGTTTTTTGGTAGATGCTCTTTATCAAGCTGAAGGAACTACCTTCTATTTCTATTTTTATGAGAGATTTTATCATGAATAAATGTTGAATTGTATCAGAAAATTTCTGCATTGATTGATACAATCATATCATTTTATTTCTTTGGCCTGTTACTGGATTGCATTGATTGATTTTCAAAAATTGAACCAACTTTGCATCACTGAAACCCTTCTTGGTCATGGTACATAATTATTTTTATTTATTATTGAATTGTATTTGCTAATGTTTTGCTAAGGACTTTTGTAACTATTTCATGAGGGATATTGGGCCATAGTTTTAATATATTGTCTTTATCTGGTTTTGGTATCAGGGTATTACTAGCTTCATAAATGTACTGGGAAGTGTCTCTTCCTCTTCTATTTTCTGGAAGAGATTGTGTAATCTGTTTGGTGTTAATTCTTCATTAAATGTTCGGTAGAATTCCCCAGTGAAACTATCTTGGCCTGGAGATGTCTATTTATGGAATTTTTTATTATAAATTTAATTTCCTTAATACTTAAAAGGATATTTTGGTTGTGTCATATGATTTTTTAGTAATAATAAACTTTGTTTTTAGAGAAGTTTTAGATTTACAGAAAAATTACAGCAAGAGTATAGGGAGACTCTGTGCTTGTCTTTGTGCCCGAGAAGATGGCAGAGCAGGTGTCCACGTCAGTGCTATTTGTATGTCTGGGTAACATTTGGCAATCACCCAATGCAGAAGCAGTTTTCAGAAAACTTTTGACTGATCAAAATATTTCACATATTGGAGCAAAGACAGTGCTGTAACATCTGCATATGATATAGGAAAGCCTCCTGATTATCGAGGGCAACATTGCATGAAGAAGCATGATATTTCAATGAATCACATTGCCTGGCAGGTTACCACAGAAGACTTTGCCACATTTGACGATATACTATGTGTGGATGAAAGCAATCTGAGAGATTTGAATAGAAAAGGTAATCAAGTTAAAATCTGCAAAGCTAAAATTGAGCTACATAAGAACTATGATCCACAAAAACAACTTATTATTGAAGATCCCTATTATGAGAATGACTACAACTTTGAGACTGTGTACCCACAGTGTGTTAGGTGCTGCAAAGAATTTTTGGAGAAGTAAAGCTGCATCCATTCATTGCTGAAGGCCAAAAATGATTAACATCTTTACAACGATTTTCTAGATTTTCAATCAGTATGTAATGTTTCACAGCTCAAGGCCACATTGTTTTTCAACTGACTTACTATTTCTTATATTAAAAAATACTTTTGATGGAAATCAGTGTTGTGCTTGTCAGAAGAAATTTATAAAAATCTTTGATTTAAACAGTATGGGGTACATTAAATGTTCTTAAACAAATTGAAACTCTTATTTGCCCCAATTACAGAAACAGTGGAATAAACAAACAGTAGAACAACAAAATACAATGTTTTGTGTGCCTTGTAACACAGCAATTTCTTTCCAGTGTTTAATCTTAAAATACTAATCTAGTGACAGCTAGCATTCTAATATGCTTAATTATGACCTTAATAAATAATGAAATAAAACATCATTTTAAGGCCCAAGTCAATATCAGAGCCCATTGAGACTTTTAAATAATCTATACTCAGTTGATATGGATAACTTCGAGGACAGATGTCCTCTATTACCTTACCACCTCTCTTTACCCCAGGGCATTTTAGTGAATTACATATCCTTAGTTACAGGAGTTCACAATCTTGATTGGAAGTATTCTAATTCACACACACCTAGAATGCACATTTGTATGTTAAAAAGATAGAAGAGAATTATTTATGGAATTAATCTTTAGCATCTTTGATTATTCTTAATTTTTGTGTTTATCTAGTCTATTTCATAAGGAAGTCAGCTTTTTTGCTCCTATTTGCACCACTTTGCCTCTGCAAATTTAATTATATCTAGAAAGTACACTGAATGCTGTTTTATCTTATGCTCATTTTGACAAATGGATTTGTTTTTATATGCACAGATAATCCAAATGTTAAATATATATATATAGGTTTTGATAAGAAAAAATATTTTAAAAAGCTGGAGAAAGAGAATTCTATTATGTTGAAGTCCTTAAATAGTATGTTAGGTATTCTTTTATCATTATTTCATTTATAGGAGAATCTAAGTAGTTTTTGTACTTTGAGGAAACTATAATCTCAAATTCGTTTGTATATATGTATCAGAAAATATTGTTCAAAATAAACTGGGGAGTATGAAAACACATCTAAGAAGAAAAAAGTATAGGGAATTCCCATGTAAACCCGGCCCCACCCACACACAGAGTTTTCCCTATTATTAACATCTTATTAGTGTGCTACATTTGTTATAATTGATGAACCATTATTGAAGCACTGCTACTAATCAAAGACTATAGTTTACATTATGGTTTACACTTTGTGCTGTATGGTTTTATAGGCTTTGACAAGTGTATAATGTCATGTATCTCTCATTACAGTATCATATGGCACAATTTCACTGCCCTAAAAATGCCTTGTGTTCCAACCACTCATCCCTCCCCCTCCCCTCTGAACCTCTGGCAACCATCTTTATATCAACATAGAAGTTCTTCCATTAACACAAGATAATAACTAGAATAACAATAAATCGACTTTTGTCTATGGTTACAATCCCCCCTTAGTTTGTTCATTCCTCAATCTTGAGGGATTTGGGATGATGTCTGCTCTGACTGTTTCAGGCTGAGAGGGGACTTAGATATTATGGAACATATGGAAGGAATTGTTTTACCTGTGGTTGTAAATGCTCCTTATTTTGGGGGACGGGACTTGTCCGTCATCATAGTTTTGTTAGTTGTCCAGCGCAAGCCCAAAGAACTGGAGAGTAGGAATTGGCTGCAACTCTGCAGGGTTCTATTGGCATGTGAGTAGAACAATGTTATATTGGGCAAAGAGATTATCTTATATTCTCAAATAGGGCCCACCGAGGAGGTATTGATCTCTCGGGGCTGTATGCCTTGATTCTGGGGTCCAGACATCCCTAGAACACTTGGGAGCATTCTTGTTGAGGCTTTGTTTACTGTGGCAGTTAATGAAATCTGCCTGAGACCTGCATAACTGTAACCTCTGGAATGACCACCCGACTTACTTTGAAATCTTTTAGCTATAAAAACTCTTTTTTTTTTTTTTAATTTAATGTTTCCCCCTTTTGGTCAAGGTCTTTTTCCAACACATTGGCTGGTTAGCACTTGATAATAATGCCTCAGTGCCAAGGAGGCTCATCCCTGGGAGTCATGTCTCACGTCAGGGAGAAGGTAGTGAGTTCATTTGCTGAGTTTGGCTTAGAGAGAGGCCATTTTTGAGTAACAAGGAGGTTTTCAGGAGGTAAATCTTAGGCATTAATTATAAGTTTTATTTTTACAGAAATAAGATTCATAAGTATGAGCATTAAGACTAGGGACTTGGAATATTGATCTGTTTTCTTTTGTTGGACAGAGCTTATATATTTCAGTGATTTTTGCCATTTTATTTTAGAAAGTAATAGGACTTCCCCAGGACTGAAGCATAATATTTTGCTAGCTAACATGTGGGTCTCTAACTATCAAGAAAGCTTGCCTTTGACAACACATATACATTCAAATCCCATAGAAGTATGCTTTAGGTACATTTTCCCCCATATATCACCCCACTATCAACACCTGTAATAGTGACATGCCTTTATTATAGATCCTGAAAGAACATTCTTATATTTGTATTCTTAACCACAATCCTCAGCCACTCCAGAGTTCACTGAGTTACACAGTTGCCTGTTGTATCCTCTAGCTTTCCCTCTAGCATCATGGACAGCCCCAAACTGCCCCTTTCAACCATGTCCATAAACACTGTTAATTACACACATATTGCTACACTACCATCACCTCCATCCATTTCCAAACTGTTACAATCCACGTAATTATGAATTCAGCAAGATTAAGCATTTTCTCACCAATCTCTGCTTCCCTTCTATCTCCTGGTAACCTATTTTTCAGACTCTACCTTCATGTGTGTGCTCACTATCCTTACTTCATATCAGTGAGATCATGCAATATTTGTCCTTTTGTATTTGGCTTATTTCACTCAACATAAGGCCCTCAAATTTCATCCATGCTGTCCCATGTATCAGTACTTCATCCCTTCTCACAGCTAAATAATATTCCATTGTATGTGTACATCACATTTTGTTTACCCATTCATCTTTTGATGGACACCGGGATTTCTTCCATCCTTTGGCAATTGTGAATAATGTCACTATGAACATTGGTATGCATATATCTGCTCACATCCCAGCTTTAAATTCTTCTAGGTATATACCTAGTAGTGAGATTGCTGGGTCATATGACAATTCTATACTTATCTTTCTGAGAAACAGCCAAACTGTTCTCCACAGTGGCTGCACAATTCTACATTCCTACCAACATGAATGATTGTTCCTATTTCTTCACATACCCTGCAACACTTGTAGTTTTCTGGGTTTGTTTTTTTTTAAGAGCAGCCAGTCTATTAGGTGTGAAATAATATCTCAATTGATTTGCATTTCCCTAGTAGCTAGTGATGCTAAACATCTGTGCTTTATAGCCATTCACATTTCCTGTTTGGTAAAGTGTCTGTTCAAGTCTCTTGCCCTTTTTTAAAAAAATGGACTGTCTTTTTATTATTGAATTGTAGGATTTCTTTATATATGCTGGATATTAGACACTTATTGGATATGTGGTTTCCAAATATTTTCTCCTATTGAGTAGGCTGCTTGACAAACTCCTTTGAAGCACAAAATTTTAAAATTTTGAGGTGTTCCCGCTTGTCTAATTTTTCTTTCATGATTGTCCTTTGGGTGGAAAGTTTATGAAACTGCTTCCTACCACAATATCTCAAAGATGCTACAAAACTACATTATCTTTTAGGAGCTTTATGGTCCTGGGTCTTATATTTATGCCTTTGATCCACCTTGAGTTAATTTTTATATAGGATGTGAGATAGGGATACTCTTTCTTTCTTTTGGAGAAAGATATCCAGTTCTCCCAGCACCACTTGTTTAAGAGACTGTTCTCTCCCAGCTGATTGTACTTGGTAGCCTTGTCAAATATCAGTTGGCTGTAAATCTGCCATCTCTGATTCCTGGCATAACATTTTTATAGCTAGATGTTAGCTGTCAATGTTGACAACATTCTCATTTTGCTATCTTCTATCATTATTCAAAAATGCTGTTGGGAATCATTTTTACCCCTAAAACATATGATAAACAAGCTTGCTTGATTTGTATATAAAAATAGCTAAATTTTAATAACTATGAACAGTTATATAATATTTAATGTATTCCAGGCAATGCTCTAAACTTTGTTTCCTTGTGTGAAAAGAGCTTAGTGCATGTAGTTTCTCCCATTATGTTAGTGGGCTTTTCCTTTTCCTTTGAAGTTTATTTCTGTGTTCTGGAGGGATAAATTGCTAGATGTTTGCCATTCCAGTAAATGGGATATTTATATGTACATGTTATAGTAATTGTTAAATTAAGAGAGTAGATAATAGTTTTAGCAATCTAGAACTCTTCAACAAAGTAGCAAGAAGCTAAGTGAGGTTTTCAAAAGGGGAAATATATTTGCCTTAAGATTTATGCACACATTCCATTCAAGATTCAAATATTTTTTTGCCTCTTTAAAACAGGAAGTCACTTAGGCTCCCTTATCAAATTGCTAAAGCATGCGTGTTCACAAACACAGCCTCAGAGTTCAGGCAGGTCAAGAAATTCAGTGATTTAAAGTAAAGGAAAAGTGCCTCAGGACGGATGTGTTCAAAAGGCCTGGAAAGAAATACTGGGAGGGCTGCCCTCTCTTCCTATGACACATCACAACTTCTGGTAGGAAATCAAGAAAGGAAACTGGGCAACCATGATGATTAGTCACAAGGAAGTTGACAACAAGTATTATGAAGCCAACAGCTGCAGAACAATGAGAACCATGAGAGGCTATTTTAGTTTGGTTTCAACAATTACTTGAACCTGGTAGAACTGACAGTGCCTTCTCTCACTCTTCTACTACTAAAAGTGGAAAGTTTTCATGCCAGAAAATAGTTATCTTTTTCCTGCTTAAGAATGATTAAAATGCCATTCTGTTTTTTCATCTTCATGTTTTTAATCTCAAAATGAACTTATTATGAATATAAAATATTGAGATGTACAAAAATGACAAGTATCTGTTATTGTGTTTTCACTGTTACTGTTTTGCTGCTATTTATAAGGATGCAGTTTGGAATCCTAAACTTGGAATTATAATTTCTTGGGGACCTCCCTTGGCAGAAGGTATGGAAAAGAATATCTCACGGCCTTCAGTAGCAGATGGCTTATGTAGCCCTCGTGTTTCTTTCTTTCTGTCTTTTTTACAATTCCAGATTGCTCAGACAAGAATAAAAATTCACCCCCTTCATTTTTCTAAGCTCTCTACACTGCCCCAAAGTGGAGGGAGATGGAATCTTTACAATATTAAATTAGAAAAGAAATGTTTGTACATCATTGTGAAACTTATGGAAAATACTGTTGCCAATATATTGGCTTTGGACAAGTTGTTTCTGGTTTGGGCAGTTTCTTCCCAATCAACAGTGAACCTTCAGAAAAGACCTGGCTTAAGAAGATTGAATATATTTGCATCAGTTAAGGACATTCTTTTGAGTTGAGTGTCTCAAAGCTCCAATGCAGCCTTCAACTAATTGGGCACTGGTAACATAGAACGTTACAAGGGATGATTTAAATAGGCTCCTACTAAAAATTGAATTCGTGGCAAGGGAAGATAGAAAACACACAACTTGTTTAGTTAGAAGCTTCAGGAACATTATCTTAGAAGAGCTGTCTCGAAACCTAAAAAGATGGAGAAAACAGGAAAAGTTTTATGTCCATGGGCGGCAGTTGTACCAAGTCAAAGGCAGGTAGAAATAGACAAGGAAGAGAATAAATTGCAAGGGAAGAAGGCTGGAACATAAGATGTCTTCTTCATCTCTCCCTTTGTTTCTCAGCTTCCAACATCTTGGAGTTTGGAATAAATTGCTCTGGTCCCTTCTTTATAATCCACCAGTGTATATACAAAGATCATGATATTTATAATAGAAATTTGTGGCTTTTGCCACTCACATTCATTCCAACTTTCCCTGGTTAATTTTGTTTCTTTTGGGTGTACTATGTTTTTCCCACTGGAAACAATCTGGAGTTACAGCACGTGATCAAGATGGTTTCCTGGAATTTTACTTTTGAGCTAAGCATCAAAAATATTTCAAAAAATTAGAACTCATGCCTTTCAGGAGTAGCACCTCAAAAAGGTTGTTAGTTCTTGTGACAGTTTGAAGTTTTGTGAATCCCAGAAAAGATCATGTTCTTTGAATTAATCCAGTCCTATGGATATGGGGCCTTTTTATTGCATTAGATTCATTTAAAGGATTTTTTATTAGATCGCTTGACTAGATCATATTAGGGTCTTTGACTGGACTAAGTCAGTGAGGCGTGATCCAGTTTGGGTCTCTGCCATTGTGCTGGGGTCATATATAAACTGAGAACTGTAAGCAGAAATAGACTCAGAGAGAAAGATAGGTACCATTTTTACTGCCATGTGAAAAAGGACTCCAGGTTCAGCTACAACTGAGAGAGAGGCTTAGAGAAAACCTAAGAGGCTGAAAGAGAGGGCAGAGGTGGGAATTAGCAGAGCACAGGGGCATGGAGAGGCCGCCTGAGGGGCTAGGCCCACGGAGCAGTTACAGCTGAAGAGACAAGCCTTGCCATGTACTTGATCACCCACAGCTGAGCTCAGGGTGATTCAGAACAGCCAATATTAAAGAGAGGAGGCCCAGAAAGAGATGAGCCATATGCTTGATAGCCTACAGCTGAGCTCAGGGAGGTAAGGCTGGAGGAAAAAGCAGGGTCTTTGCAGAGATCGGCCACCATTTTTCCTCACCACGTGGTAGGAGTCCATAAGACAGTGTCTCTTATGATGTCTTGCTTTGGACATTTTTGCAACATTGAAACTGTAAGCTTTTATCTTAATAAATTTCCATTATAAAAGCCAACATATTTATGATATTTTTGCATTGGCAGTCTTGGCAAATTAAAATAATTCTTGCTATGTAGATTCCCTAAAGCTGGTTTTTGTCCATTCATAGCCGGATTCTTTACATTCCCTATGATACTGTGAAGTATTCCAATATATTCCCTTACTATTTGCCAGTTTCTTCTACTATGATCATTTAGAAGCTTGCATTATCTCCTAGACAAAAATTTATACAACCACAGTACAATTTTATTTGAATTATTCTGATCTCAGTCTGAGGTACATAGTGTCAATCTTTATTGATTTCTGTAGGAAATTGTGTACATGGGTGTGAAGGGCAGAGGGATAGACAAAAAAAAGCATGAAAGAAGAAGTGGAGATTAGGAATTCAGTTATTTTAGGGCCAACAAATCTTAAGTTAAATTTGATAAGTAAAGACATACCATGCCATTTCTGGTATGTAAACTATCCCCATTTTATTTCTTGTTCTATGTGGTCAGTATTAATCTATAGGCGGAAGTCACTCCATCCTCTCATGAAACCAATAGAGTTTAGTGAGGTAAACTAAAGGCAAATGCCTAAGATGTATGTGCTTTGCCAGTTTTACATGATATAATTTAATTTCTAGCTATTCCAGGTAAAGCAATGGTAAGCTTAGTTGACTTACTACCTTTTCTCCCCATTTTATTCCCATTTTTGTGGTTTAATTTATACATTATCAAACTCAGAATACATTGGCTTTTCATTTTTATCACTTTTAACTCTCTGTTTGCTTTATCTTGATGTATCTTATGTATATTAAATTCTTACTGCCTCCATCTTTTAATAGTATATTTAAAGAGGAATTGTGTGAACAATGATCCTTGATTTGTTGCAGATTTGTCTGAAAAATATAATGTTTGTCTGCAGCCTTTGTATTTGAAGGACAGTCTGGATATAAAAAGCCTGGCTCATACTTTCATTCCATGACCACTTTCCTTACTTTCCTTGGAGGTGTTCCTTCATTGTAATGTCCTAGGTTCCATCTATTCTATTCTTTCCTCCTCCTCCCCTCGGAACATATAGTAACCATGAAGTTTCAATTTTTGAAGAATACGGTTCATAATTACATGCAATCATACTAAGGACTTGACATATTTGTCTGTTTTCTTTTATTAGGCACTGCCTATGTTCTTGAGAGATTCTTGTCCCTCTAATTAAGAACATAGCAGGACTCCCCAGGATGGGAGTTTAATATTTTCTTGTTTATTGTGTGGCTCTCCACCCACTGAGATACACAATGAAAAGATGAACACTTTCATATTCCATATAAGCATGCGCCAGGTACACCCTATCCCGCATATTCCCCCACCACTGACGCCCTGCACCAGTAACCCTCCCCTGCCATATTTGCCAAAAGAACAATCCCACCATTGTAATTTTAACCACATACCTCCAAATCCCCAGTGTTCACCTGTTCCTTCCTCCAGTCCTCCTCCCAATTCCATGGATAGTCCAATACAAACCCCCACCATACTCCCCCTCACATTCCAGTAACGTAGAAACCAATCATATCACTGTACCACTATCACCCCCATCCACTGCCCAACTACCCCATTCCACCTTATCATAGGTTTTGCCCATATTGAGCATTGGCTCACCATACTCTACTCCCTTTCTACCTCCTGGTAACCTATCTTCCAAACTCTAGCT